>CAFUXE010001442.1:343020-357005 GCA_903364295.1 Serranus cabrilla | reverse complement strand
TTGGTGCATTTTGAAAACATTTCATGTTTTGGCTGAAAAAAAACGACATGCTATAGTATGACTTTTTTTTCTTCCTCCATTTTTTGATATCCCATAATTTTGTTTTTCTGTCAGTTATGGACAAATTATACAACAAAATGTAATTAACAGACTACATTCAAGCAATTTTAAGCATTTTTAGGCGTTTTAAAATTTGACCCATTTTGTCAAAAAACGACATGCTATAGTATGACTTTTTTTTCTTCCTACATTTTTTGACATCCCATAATTTTATGTTTTTCTGTCAGTTAGGAACAAATTATACAACTAAATACAATAAACAGACTATATTCAAGCTATTTTAAGCATTTTTAGGCGTTTTAAAATTTGACCCATTCTGTCAAAAAACGACATGCTATAGAAGGATTTTTTTTTCTTCCTCCATTTTTTGACATCCCATAATTTTGTGTTTTTCTGTCATTTCTGAATGTATTAAAAAAAATACGATGAAAAAATGATAAAAGTGAAAATAACCGACTGAAATCATTATCTTATCTTACACTTAACAGTTAAACAGTGATATCACACCGTTTCATATCACATGTCACACATATGCAAACACACACACACACACACACACCTGGGGGCGGCCCAAACAGCACGATGTCCAGAGCTTTGAGTTGCAGCTTCTGAGCATGATTTCTGTCCAAGATCTTCAGCACCGACAGAGTCAGAGTGGTGTTCTTCACGGCGAGCCTGCCGGGAGCAGAGAGGGGACAACGCATTAAAGAGGAACAGCAGCTCTGGTCTGGCTGTGGAGTTTAACCTCCACAGGAAGTGGCAACCTAGAAACAAACATTGTCATGGTTGTGTGGTATTACTGCAGCTCTCAGCGCTGAAACACTGGTGTGTTCAAGGACACTCCGACATATGAGATCTGAGAGTGAATGTTGTAGTAACATCAAGATTTAAACTAAACCTCAATAACCTCTGAGAAACAACAAAATGATCCAACATATTATGAACACAGGGTTAAGTGTCTGCTTTAACAGTGGGTTTTAAGATTATTTTCATTATTTGGTCATATAACTAATTCAGGACATCACTTACAACGAGCCTGTTAAAAATTTGGCACAGCAACTCCAAGGCTTCCATTATGAAAACTAAAAAGTATATACTGTATTTGAATATATATATAATATAAAAAAAAAATAGTTTGGATACTTTTAACAGCATGTATTACATTCATACAAACAATGAGAATCTAATACAGAGTTGTTAAAGTATTTGGGTATCATCTACAAACTGTATTTAGATTGTGAAAGGCAAAAAGTAAAAGGAAAATCTTCACCTTTTAAATCTTAAGTTTTAATTAATTAAAGCTGCCAGATAACTGTAGTGTATTAAAAGGACAAAAATAGCTTCTGTTTGACTGAGTGCAATACTTGACTTAACTTACTTAACACTGGTGATATTTCACCACTTTTCACAGGTTGCTTGTGATAGAGCCGCTCATACCCTTGCATTGAAGCCCTGGCCACTTTTATCTATATACTTTTTAAATTGTTATCAATGCTGCACAATCATTTAGCAACTACTTAGCTACTGCAGAACAAATTAAAGGTACTGGTACCGCCAATTAATATAATGTCTGTACTACTAGATGTATATACATTATTGGAACCACAAAAAGAAAGAAGGTCAAAACAAAACTACACAGAAAGAACAGTATATCTCTGCCGTGGACATCATGGAGTCAGAAGATATAAGATTGTTAATGAGTAAAATCATAAATGTAACAGAGCACTGAAACTTAAGGTGAGTTTATCACCTGAACACTTCTGTAAAATAACAAAAAAATTTGAAAGTTCCTGGCACTAATAGAAGGAGTAAGAAGCTAAATAGGCTTAAACATGTAAAAACACTGGTACGGTCCTTTAAGATACTTCTTCTCAGAGTCATAAACCAGTCGAATCCGAGTACACAGACATGAAAAACACATTTAAACATTCAGTGGGAATTACACTTCCTGAGGATACCTGGCATCCATCCCACATAAACATCCATAAATCCACTTAGAAATCATAGAACACAGCCGCTTGCCCTGTTGTCTGTACATCCATGTGTACACTGCTAATAGAGAATCCTGTATACTTTTATTGGTTTGCCCTGAAGCATTATGGGAACTGTAGTGCGAACTGTACCTTGGTAAGGCCTTCCCGTCCAGCTTGTGTTTCCTGAAGGTTTCTGTGTGCTGAGGAAGCTCCACAGTGTTGACCAGCCAGTCCTCCACCTGCTGCCCCGTCCAGTTATACACTAAAACAAACACACAGCAGTTTAGGTTAATGAAGCTGCTGCACTTCTGTGTCTCTCTGTTACGACGGCTTCATACGGTTTTTGTTTTCTAAAAATAAACGTGTTCTTCCTCATGTGTCTGTCTTTTTTCTTTTCTTTTTTTACGTCACTGCAGTGATGAATTGAGCTGGAAAATTAAGTGGGAGCCAGAAATAGGATTTTATTTTTACACTCACCATAGCATTCTCATTTACAATCCCTCTTCTCCTCCTTCTTCTTCATTCCTTGTTTCATTCTTTTTTCACTTCCTGGTTATCCTTTTTTCCCCCGTCTTTCCTTCCTCCCTTGTTTTTTCTTTTTATTCATATTTCCTTCCTTCTTTCTTTGATCCCTTCTTGAGTTTTCTTTCTGTCTTTCCACTTCATTTTCCCTTTTTCTTCCTTCCTTCCCTCCTTCACTTATTTTTCATGCTTAGTCTTAAGTTTTCCTTTTCTTTCATTCTGTCCTTCTTTTGTAATTCCTTCCCCATCCGTTACCCATCTTTTTCTCAGAATTTAAATTTCCTTCCTTCCGTCTCATCTTCCCCTTTTCTGCTTCTTTTCTCCCTTCCCTTTTCTCTTTAATCTTTCAGATAAGCAGATAAATCATCAACTCTGACGTCTTTAAAGCAACATGAACCTTTAAGTTTTGACTTCTAAAAGGAAGTTTGTCTCTCTGAGTCGAGGTGATGATGTGAACATGTCGTCGTTTTGTTTACAAAGTAAATAAATGCTTAAAGTAGATGATGGCTGTGTGTTTACTGTGAGGAAACATCAGATCCCCTCAAGCAGTCATTCACTCAAGAGTTCCTCTGTTGATGTTTATGCCGGTTTGTTTTTGTTGAACCTACTTTACTTCTGCTGCATTTTATCAGCTCACTGTTGAAACGGACTTTTCTGTCAGAAAATGTTTTTTTTTTGTTTAGATGGAAACATAAAGGACTGTTTTATGAACGACTATGACAACAGACAAAAAGGAAGCTATTAAAAGGAACACGACCCAAAGCTGCAGCTGTATTACAGCTTCAGTTTCAGTGATTAGATGATAATTAGTGTCATTTAATAGAAGTTCAGAGGTTTCATTTTCCTGTTTTGTTTAAATCTCGAAGTCACTTCAGTGGTCTATTGCGGTTAATTTTGGGACAAAAGTAGTCACCAAAAAAAATCTAATTCTGGCTTAAATCTCCATAATGTCAAATGTTTTTGATACCAAATCACAGCATTAATTTGTAATTGGTGTTCCTCTATGTCTTGGTATCTAGACAAGCTATTTATTTGGAGGGATTTTTGCTAATCCTAATCAATTCGGGAGTGGAAAGTGTGTTGAGACAAAATTGAGGATGGGAACGGCCTTCATATAGTCCTATCATCATGTTTTAGCCTCTAAACTTTAACATCTTGCAGGTTAATTATTAGATAAACCTGAAACATGGTGCTACAGTTTGTGGCATTTCTATGTGGCATTTACTGTTAGCCTGCTTTCTCCCTTGTTCCCCTCTAAAAGAAAGGTGGTTCTCTAAAGAATAAATTACAGTAAAGATTTACTTTTGCCACTTCCTCCTGTATGGTTGATGTCGACTGAACGGGACTTTATTGGATTGTAGTAAAACATCGTCTCAGAGACGTTTCATCAGTGCCGCTTCTCACCTTCGGAGCTCTTCCAGGTGTTCCACATGTCCTCCACACTGATGTACAGGTCGGCTCGGTGGAAGCTGCTGTGTTTGGCTTTGGAGTCGTGATACTTGAGATCCTCCCTGAGAAACTACAGAGGGAGGAGGGGGGGGGGGTGGACAGTACTTAAATGATTTTTCCATTAATTAGTCTTCACTGAAGACAGAAAAGGTTATTTTTGGTGTAAAAAGCAGGACAATAAACATTTTTCTGTTTGGTCAGGAAGAAAAACAGTCTCTTTCGTCTCACCCCGTCCGTCTCCGTCGTGTCCACTGTGCCGTCGGCGTCGTCATCCATCAGTTTGTGGATGCTGCAGATCGCCTCGAAGCTCAGCAGAGAGTTCTCATCCTGACAGAGCAGCTGGTCTATTGCACACAGATCTGCAACTAATCAACAGAAAAAGTAGTGTCATTATTACCATGAGTAGCACTACCACTACTAAATACACCTATAGCATGGAATGGATACGGAATTATTTAAATTTGTGTCTCATTTCAGGGTACATGTGGCCTATATTTTCACTCAATCAAGAACTTCAGTGCAAAATTAACAAGAGTTTCAAGTGAAATTATAGAAAAATAGACATGCAAACACCAGCTTTTCTGAGTTAGTGGTTGCTTGTTTTTATTTATCATATGTGATCAATATAATAATTCATCTTATGTATATTATAGGAAACGTGAATTAAATCAGGGAGCACAGACTACATTTTTATTTGCTCAGATTAAATTATAGGATATAGAATGAGAATGACTAATTTATGTGCATGCAGTAATGTTTTTCAGTGCTCAGGATGTCTGACTGCATGCTCACAATATAGATATAATAATACCTGCAAAATAAGATTTCATTGTGCATGCAAAGCTGCAAACACACTGCATGCAAGTTATATTCAGCAAAAAGGAATTATGTCTGCTCGTTCTGCAGGTAAAGATTTGTCTGTTTCCATCGGAGACGCTTTCAGTTTGACAAACGTGGATTATGTTCCTCAAGCCAAAAACAGCAACACGACGAGTAAACATCCATCTTTCTTACTGCCATCTTTGTTTGTGTCTAAGAAACGGGATGCATAACAGTTCTCCTTCACTGAGGGAAGACGATCTTTTACCAAAGCACTCATCGTATTACTGAAGCACAAAGAAAGCACATGAGAGTTCAGTTCATCCTCCACAAAGTAACAACCAAACTTCCCGTTAGCGGCTAAAAATTCACCATCATCTATCACATCACTATCTCCCGCTGTGGCTGCTGCAGCCGCCGCTGTAGTCATGACAACGGAGCAGATTTAAACAGATCAGAGTGAGAACTTCATTCATGCCTACATTTGGTCATTTCAGCCCCCAGAAAGTCTGAGAGTCTCTGCATGATCACTCAGCTGTGTGTGTGTGTGTGTGTGTGAGGGCCTGAAGGTGAGGAGGACTTCACTGCAGCTCTGCACACACTGTATGTCTGCAGGCCTGTATGTGTTCTGCACAGGTCGCAGTGCATGTGTGGACACTAATGCATCACCTCAACCGTGTGATCATTGACTGCATTACATCCGTGTTGTCTAGAGCCTGACCGATGTGGGAATATTGGGACTGATGCAGATACCGATTTAAAAGGGGAAAATTCATCAATAAATGATATGGTGGCGAATACAGTCATTCCTTGAGCTTTCGCCACTCTGCAAATCTAATCAGATGGTTATTTTCTCATACATAAAACTTTATTACATAATATTTAACATAATTATAAATTATAGAAACAATGTAATAGATTGTCAGATAGTTCTATAAATGATAACGGAGTAAATGTAATAAAATAAAAAGCATTTTCTGCATTATATATTGTGTGAAAAAAAGGTTTCATAACGATATATTTTGTTACCAGAAGTGACCGTATCTGGGCAAAAAACATGGACAGAGAGCCCGAGGATATCACGTGAAGCCACTTATATCGGCATCCAGACTAAATCTGGCTCCTGCAAGTCCCTAAGGACACTCGATGTCCATTTTTCTTTTATACAGTGTGTGTGTGTGTGTGTGTGTGTGTGTGAGCTCTGTGAAATGAGCAGGTGATAAAATGTCCAGGGCTACATGGGCGGGTTCTGTGTAATTTTGGGTTGATACACTTTCACCTCGAACACAGTGTTTTAAAGGTGGTATCAGTTATTTATCTTAAGTAAACACTTGGAGTGCTTCTTTTACCTCTGGCGACCTTTGACCTCCGTATAATAAGTTTGTTAGCAGTGATGGAGCTGCAGCTGATCCAGATGTCAGATAGCTCAGACTGAAGTTTAAATAAGAGTCATTCACACCGCAGATAGCAAGGACATGACAGTAAACCTGCAGCAGCGTGTGTGTCTGTGTGCGTGCGTGTGTGTGTGTGTGTGCCTGTGTGTATGCGTGGCCTCTCTCAGCTCTCTGGGTAAATATTAGGACAGATAAGAGATCGGACAGGTTTACATGCAGCAGTCTGAACACACTCACAGGCCAAGGCACAAACTAACTGGTTGGTTTGGTTTGAAACATAAGTTTTTTTAAGCTGGGAGGGTTGAATAGTGGGTGTGGAGGGAACACCGTCAGCGAGGATACGTGAGGTGACGTGAGATGTTCAGGTACATGCAGGTGTAGAGGAAGTTGAACCAATTACTTGGCTGCTCTCCAACTTGGGCAGCAGTTGGAGCTGCAGCAGATTGTGAGCGATAAGAGCACTCGAGCCGTTTCTCACATACATGATACACATATTTTTAGATTCAATGCACTTCAACTGCACTTCCTGATGATCCATCATGAAATGATGTTCATAAACCCAATTACAAATCATAGAAAAAAGTGGCCTAATATTGCAGACTTTGCCTGAGAATGATCATGTTTTTACTATTATTTCAGCATCAAATTAGTTAGTAATACTAATGGAAGTAACAGTAATAGTTGTCTTTAAATCCACGAGTGAGCAGTAAAACAGGAGCTAATAATAGATTGAGGAGGGTCACGCTGTGTTCACACCAACAGAACAATGTACATCCTGTTCAGTGTCTCAGTGGATGAAATCTGATGCGGAACTAATAACTAAAACATATAACAGAGGTATCTCCTCTGCTGCTGTTAACCCCTCGATTTCAGAATAAAACCAGCTTTAGTTAACTCCACCCCTCCCCCTCATCCACGGCACCACAGAAGAAGAAAGGGAGGTTCAGAGAGTGACAGGTGAGGAGGCAGCGTCAGTTAAAGGTCTGAGTTTAGTTTGAGGATTAAGATCAGCAGCTGTGAGGATAAAAATACTGAGATAATAGAATTAAAACAAGAGGAAGGTCGAAGTCAAAGTCATGCGCTGAACATACACTTCCCTTTAGATTAGACGCATACATGCAAAGTACTGTGGGATCATGGGAGATGCTGTTTTCCAGTGGCGTCTTTGCAGCATCACGCTGCTCTCTGGTCATTTAAAAACCAGACGTCTGATGACTAAAAGCCTTCTTTAGTTTTTATGAGACAACTACGATGCTGTAACATGCACAAAGAGGATATGACGTCATCGACAGGCGACCAAATGAAATGCCTGTTATCTTGATTATAATTATGGATTTGAAAATTGTTGGAAACATTTGGGGATTCTGCAGTTACACAACTCAACCGGTGTGGTCAGTTTTACACATTTAAATGTTACATATTATACTTGTCATATTGGCATGACTGACTTAAAGGGATTTTTCTCCCCATCCACTGGCTCTCAGGCGTGAAGGTGGAACCCTCTCGCCTTCGCCTCCTCGAAAAGAAGCAGAGACAAAGTCTATTTCTGTCACCTCCAGGAAGCTGTGGTGAGCAGCTCGCGGCTAGCTCCTACTCTATCTCTGCTACACACACACACACGCTGCTGTCTCCTGTCTGCAGATATATGAGAAACGAGATATATATGAACACTTTCAAACATCAGGACAAATCAAACTGACGGGAGGCGACGGTACAAAGGGGAGGACAAAGTGTGGTTTCCCCATTGATTGTGCTGTAAAATGTGGTTCACTATTATAAATGATTCTTTAAATTAACTTTGGTGTTGTGTTAATATGTATGTTGCATTTTACTGCTGTAGAGGTCTATGGTTTCGCTCACTTTAACTCCTTTTTTTTAAACTGTTGGGCAGTTTTAATCTGCAGCAATGCATCATATTCTATAAGATCATCATATGTTTGAATCCTGGCTGTCCTGTAAGAGCCAAGCATCCCTAAAAAGTAAAAAAAACAGCCCTGTTTTCAGCATTGTGATGATGCATTTTCAAGCTGATCCAAAACTTCAGTTTATCGGAAATATTCAACATTTGGAGATACATGTTTTCATTGGACAGGAAGGGGCTGAAAAACTGTCATCTGAAAAGTAACTAAAGCTGTCAGACAAATACAGCAATAAAAGTGCATTTCTAAGATGTTGCTAGTAAAATAGTTGTAAAAAAGTACAGCATTTGAGCAGCATTAAATGTTCTTTGTTACATAGTGCTTCTGACTTTCAGGTTAATTTGTTTACCACAAACACACTAACTGCCATTGTCCTCTCTCAAGAACTAAATCTGTATTCATTGAGCTGCTAAAAGGAAAATGAAAGAGAAATGCTTCACTTTTACTACCCACAAACAGACTTGAAACCTTACATCCACACATCCACAAGATGAACAACTAAAGCTATGAAATAAATGAGGCACTAAATGCATAAATAAACAGGCTTCTAATATATATTGCATACAGTTTCGCCGGTAACCTCCACATGAGCAGCAGGAGTGAAGCCTGAGCAGAGCCCACTGCAGAGCAGCAGAAATAACAGCTGGTGGGGGAACTAATGCTGCCGTTAGCTCGGGGCTAGCAGTACTTGCTACACCATCACTGCTCCGCCACCTCCTTGTTAGCTTGTCACATCTGAGGCGAAAACCGCGTGCAGCCATTCCTGGCCCAGACTCTGAATGTCAAACAAACTTAAGTAAGAGCTGTGTGAAGGCAATCCCAGACCAGGCTCATTTTCTTTCTGAGTACTTTGACTGCGCCACCTTTAATGGGTCCTTCCTCGGTCAATGCTACAACTTTGCACAAAAAAAGTTTTATGAAAATTTGGCCTGTTGTTTTACTAAAACTCCTAACAAACAAAAATGTTGGAGGATATTAAAAACAGAGAGCAAAACCCTGTATAAGCCAATCAATGTGCCGCTGTAATGGCCACTAGAAATTGGTAAGGATCATTTTCTTTTTAAGCTATATTTATTTATTTTTGTCAAACTGTCTCCTTTAAAAGTATGTCGGATTATCTACTAGCAGCTCTTTTTTTCAGTGCATCTGTGGATGTTAGACAAATATCTCTGGATTACTTTGCTACTGAAGAAAACGTATAAATGTGACGATTCTCAGGCAAGTTCTGAAGTGACTTTTTCTGCTGATTTGTAAGTGGATTAACAGACATTTATTCATTCTCAAAGTGCACTGAATCTAAGAATGTGTGTTCAGATTTGACTGAGTTGAATATGAGAAGGTGCAGCCCTGTCAGAGGACGGCTGTCATTGGGATTTACCCTCTGGGAACCATCAACACACACACACACACACACAGAAATGTCCCCTACCTGAGGCTGCGTGGCTGTTGGAAACCAGATGATGGTGGTGGTGGTGGTGGTGGTGGTCCTGGTGGGCATTGCCATTTCTGTCCAGTAGACTTTGACCCCTGACACATACACTCAGCACACACGCACACACCAGCCACACACACACACCCTCCATATCTGTCGAAAGAGAAAGATTTCAACAGTTGTTAGTGAAAGAAAATAACTACCATAATGTTTTCAAGCTTGGCAGAAGCTGAATACTTGATAATTTGGGCCATGCTTAAAGGGATAAGAAGTTTTTTTTCTTGCATTCTGAGATTAATGTTGAAAAGTCAAAGTCTAACTTTGAATGTTAGTGCCAGGCATAACAAAAAAAAAATCAATCAGGAGACGATTTAATTTTTGCATTTGGAAAATAAAGTCAACATGTTGACAACAAAGTAGAAATACTGGGAATAAACTTGACATTCCCAGATAAAAGTTGAACATTTGAGAGTGGACTTTAATCTAAAATGCTGACTTTACATATTAGCATCAGACATTATGAAGGACCCGTCAGACTCGGGTCACAACCTGTTTGACCTGACGCCCTCGGGCAGCAAAAGACAAAGACTCAGGAACAGTTTCTTTTCAAGAGCCATCAGCACAACAACAAAAACAAACACTGCTACCACAGTTTCAGACACATGAAAGTGTACTCTATCCACTCATGCTGCTATTTACTATTTTACTGTTTTTTAACACTCACTCATACTACTATGTTATTTTTTCTGTTTTTACACGTACCCATACTGCTATTTGTTACTTTTACTGCCTTACACTTCTATTCTTTATTTTACTGTTTACATATATTTCCATATCGTCCTATTTTTCACACATTTTCTCCTGCAGGCTTGAATACCTTCCAATAATCTGTAATATAACAACGCATTGAAGTCTGTGTTCGTGCACCCATTCTTGCATTTCCTGTTAATTGTTTCTCCAAGGTACTAAATAAGCAGCAGCGCTCTGAATTTTGTTGTATGCCTGTAAACAATGACAAAAAAGGCTTTGTATTGTTTTCTATTCTTTTATTTCCGTAATGCAAAAACAAAAAATCTTCCTCCTCTGTTTATTCCTTGTTCCTACTCCTGAAATGTAACTACTCAAAAAATCTACATCCTTGAAATATTTTCCTTTGAAATCCACAAATCCGAGTTCATGTTGTCTGAATTCACCTCTTTGAGTTTATAGTCAACTTCAACTTCTGTAATAAAAAAAACTTCATTTTTTTCTTGAAGGGTTTAAATCAAGTAGACACTATTTCAAAACCTGCAATTCAATAACGTAAGTTAAGATCTAATAACTTTTAATACTATATTCAAGTCAAAATACCCAGGTGTTTAAAATTATTGGTTCATCTTTGTTTTAAATAAATTAACTAACATTTGACCAACATTTGATGTAATATGAAGAAAGTTTACGGAGGATTATTGTTGCCTTCAGTTAATATTTACACACACAACACAGAGTTTGACACAGCAAATACTTCAATGTTAATCTGAAAAACAACATTAAACTCAGAGATGCGTTTGTATACACAGTAAATGAGCTTTAAACTAAGAAATAAAACCCACATTAAAACCACCTGGAGCAGCACGTGACCAATTAATTTGCATGGGTTTGAATCAAGTAGATGCTATTTCAGAACCTGCAATGCAGTAAACTACGTCAGTTAAAACCTAAAAACTAAAAACAAAGTCAAGTAATTGTTCAAACTGTCTGCTTTTCATCGTTCATCTGGGTTTTAAATACGAATTGCGTTTGTTTGAACAGTTTCAAACTAAGAAATGAAACGCTCATTAACATCACCTGTGGCAGCGCATGACCAAAATCAGCCAAAAATGCCCGAGTGATTTATCTCCACGGCAGCTTTAATCCGCCTCTGAACACGTTTCTTCTTGGACTGCTCTTATTTAAATAAAGTGTACTTTCCCCTCAAGAGGTTAAATGTCAGGCAGCTGTTCCGTTTCACATCGAAAAGCAGGTTTCACTCCTGAAAGCTTCAGGAAAAACGCGCTTGAGCCGCAGCTCGTGTTCACAGACAAACATTTCACCGTCTCATCACTCACCGCTGCGACAGCTGCTCCTTTAATCCATCGATCCGATCCGATCAGCCCTGATCGATCCGACCACGAACTGATCGGTAGAAAGTCTTCCGTGTGATGCTGGACAGTTTGTTCCTCAGTCCTCCACCCCTCGACCCAAACTTTACTTCGTAAACCACAGCAGAAGAAAAAAGTGAAGAGTTCCGCCTGCGCTGCGTTCAGGGACCAGCAAGAAAACTCGGAATTCAGAGATGACATAAAAAATAAAAAATAACTTCTTTTTTTTTCTTTTTTTCTTTTTTTCTTTTATATTTTATTGTGGAGCTGCGACATTAGTCGATTGAAATCAAATTATTCTGCAACTATTTGATAACTGATTAATAGTTTATTAAACAAAAGGCAAACAGCACTTGCTGATTTTGGTATCCTGGTCGTAAAAGCTCCCATAATGAAAGAAAAGACTAGAAAAGTCTATTAATATGGCAGTAAATATATAAAAATAATGTAAACACATAATAAATATATTGTATATAATATAAATAATTGAAGGAATTGATGCATCGGTAAATTTGACAAAGTTTTATTTCTGTTTCAATTTGCTTCTTTAATTATTTGTCTGTGTACAAAGTCTGCTATTTATTAAATTTATTTTACCCTTTTAAGGTTTTTTTTCTTAATTTTTTAATTTTTTATATATTTGTTGATTTATTCCCAGTTATATTTTTTATTTCTATGTTAGATTATTTTACTTGTCTATAAATGAATGTATGCCTTTCTTCTTCATTATAACATATGCAAATTATAAAAATATGCACATTTTAAAGACTACGGAAAAGAAAAGAACATATAACAAGAACAAGACATATAAAAGAAAATATAAGTGGGCCCTAAATTAATCATTTTAAGATGTAATCTGCTTTAAATAAGTGCTTCTTTACTGGTTAAACTGGTCAAAGCTACTGACACCAAGATAAATGCACATCCACCAGGGTTTTAATGGTAAAGTATCAAATTTAAGCCTCTCTACTCACATTTTCCAGTTAAGCACTCGAAGGCAACATGGGTCTGACGCAGCAGTGTCATGGCGCCACCTTTCGGTCAGAGAGATGAAGTGCATGTTTAGTTTTAGTGAGTTAATAACCGTGGAGCATCTGAAACACTGTAAAAGTCTATAGTTGGCACATTTCGGATTCAATAACTTAAAAAATATAAAGATTATTTAGTTTAATTCATTTTACAACACAACAGATTATTACAGTTAGCTGGATACTATAAATGACCACAAAGACAAACAAAGCAAAAGGAACATAAACAAATACAATGAGACACAAAGAGCTACAAAAATTACCACAAGAAGACACAAAATGACTACAAAGGAAGGCAAAAATAACCACAAATAAACAAAAACAAATAATAGATTTCAAAATGACCTTAAAAAGAGAGGAAACAATCAGAGTTAAACAAAATGAAGACAAAGGGACACAGGGTGATCAGAAAGCGACATAAAATAACCACAAATGGACACTAAGCGACCGACAGAAGAAAATAATCCAAAAAGGGAACACAAAATGACCACAAAGAGATGCGAAACAGCTACAAAGAGACACAGAAAGGGACACAAGACGATCAACAGGACACAACATGATCGGAAAGAGACACAAAAAAGGAGTCAAAACAGACAGAATGACAAACATCCACAGAGATCAGAAGAAGTATTCAGATCCTTCATTCAAAGTACTAATACTGTTAAATTACTTCACTAAAAACCAGTAAAATTAACTTAAATTAAGATACAAATGTATAAGCATCAACATGTTATTAAAGCATCAAAAGTAAAAGTACTCAATTTCATAAACTGTTATGTTGCTTAATTTATAAGAATATCGTTTTGAATTGCTAACATTTTTTAATGTTAAATCTTGACCTGAAAATAACTAAAGCTGAAAGCTAAATGTAGTGGAGTAAAAAGTACAATATTTGTATTAAGTTACACAAATGGAAATACTCAAGTAAAGTACAAGCACCTAAAAGTGTACTAAAATACAGCACCTGAGTAAACGTACTGAGACACAACATTTTCATAAAGGGACACAAAATTTACACAAGTTTACACAAACAAATACAAAATGATCAGAAATTGGACAGAAAGTGATCAAGAATCCTCGTAAACTGTGGCTCGGTTTCTCAACCTGCCTCTGAAGAGAAGAAGACACGCTGACCTCTGATTGGTTCTTTAAATTACTTGAGAAATATGAAACACAACATGTTTTATTTTCTGGAATTTCTCAACTCTGGACTGAACAAACAGAAAAGCCCAGAGTTACTTAGGCACACACACACACACACACACACAC
>CAFUXE010001442.1:298561-332127 GCA_903364295.1 Serranus cabrilla | reverse complement strand
AAGAAATAATTAAAATTAAATAAAACTCTAATGTCCCGTCACCTGTGGTTTTAACATTGTTGTTTTTACATGTTCAGAATGGACGTGCAGGATGTTCAGGACTGTGGGTCGCTTTCATGTGGAAATGTTTTGGATCTGATAGATTGGTAGCTTGCAGTGAACCTACACATACATCGAAGTGCACTTAAAATGAAAGCACCTTGGAGCACATCAGGTGTGCTACAGAGACGGTAGTATGAAAAGCCCAAAGTGCCACAAATTGTCACTGTGCAAACATGTTTTGTCAAAAAAAAAAACACAGCAAAAGAAGTCCAAGCGTTCAGGACGTTGAACCATAAAAAGACACTTTTAAAACCATCAAAATCCATTAAAAAAACAGCAATGAGCAATGCATCAGCTGTAGATCTGTGTTGTCTTTATAAATTGTAATGAAATATATTGATTTATTGGGAGAGTATGGCTTGAAGAATGAAAACAGTATGCATGTCCAATAATAAAAGGTGAATAAATATGATTAGAACAAAGCCATAAGGCCATGAGCCTCAGCCTCATGTAATTTAAAAACAAATAAACCACCAACAGATGAAGAAAGGTTAAGATTACAGACTGAGCAGGTTGCAGGTGTGATTCCTCGCTCTGCAGCTATTGATTGTGCAAAACTTTGACACATCAGAGTGAAAGTATTTCCAGATGTTATTTATTGTTCGACAGCCTAAAAAGCTTTTTGCTGCATTTTTTTGGACAAAATGTGTTTGCAAAGTGATGATTTGTGGCACTTTGGACATGCCTTATATGGCCGCGCACAACTTATACATTATTTGTGCTTGATGTGAGGTGCTGGAAATAATATATATTAATGTTGTTGCCACTGCAACCCCATTTCACAAAGACAAATAGATTTTGCATTATTAAGGGGTTCAGATTCTGCTGACGAAAAATTGGACCTGTTGAACTTTCAAGAAGGAGTTCTGAATAGTTTCATGCCTGTTAAACACGTTAAATTGTTCGTTGTTACATGAGCTACGACATCATCAGCCAAGGTATCAAAACTTAGCGTCACATTATTATTATTATTATTATTATTATTATTACATTAATCTGCAATGTTATAGAGCACCTTGGCTCCATAAAATGACTATTTTATACTGGCACAGTTGTCAATCCGTGTGCAGGAGGTGTTGGGCGGATCACACAGGAAGTAGCATGAAGTGATGTAAATAGAAATAAGGAAGTTTAAGAAATAGTTATTGACACTGGAACTGCAGACGGAGAGTGTTTTGTGAACATTAATGTTGCATATAAATATGATTTTAGTCTTGATTTCAGTACTGTTGAAGGTTAACAAAGTCCAGTTTTTCACAATTAATACATTTAACTCAGCCCACAATATCTATTTTTGTTGATGATTTAGTTTTATATTAATTAAACATTTATTGATGTGAAAATATATGTGAAACATGTTTAATTCAGTCATAAGATGATTATGGTGTGTTCACACAGAGCATGTCCTGACTCGCTTTACTCACACAGGTTTGACGGCAGGATCTCATTTGTGGTTATTTGGGTAAATTTTGGTAAAACTTAAAGCTCATATTTGGATTAATAACATCATCTACAGCAAAGCTTAGTGATTTTTATCAAGGAACTGCATCTGAAGACTGCTGGTGCGGCACTCTTAAGTATTCTTTAATTGAAATCAGGAGAAGAGCCAGACGTAAACTTTTTCATTTTTCAAGCCATTTGAGATAATAGAATGCCTAAAAATCTGTATATCCTTTGGGAAAAACATATTTGTCAAGGGAAAATAAATAATCTTGTAGTGCAATTAATAAATATTCAATTTTTTTCTGAAATGTTAAATGTGACATGTAGAGTAAAGTGATTTTGATGAAATATAAGAATTTTAAGCTTTTATTTAGTTTTTTGTTTTGACGGAAATCAGACATGATCTGTTCAAGGACTGTTGGAAAGTTGAGAATCAGACAATAATGCCTGTTTTTACAGTTTTTTGTCTATAAACGGTGCATTTTTCACTATTTTATTTTTTCAAGAAAACATATTTTTCAAGCCTGCAGCCAGGTTTTGAGGTTCGAGGATAAAAATTAAGATTCTGGGTTTTTCACCTTGGCCTGAAATGTGTGCAGTAATTTTCAGATATTTGTAACTTTTTCTGACTTTTAACCATCATTTAATCTTTGAAAAGTCTGATTTAGATGAGAGCTCTGGGCTGTCTGAAAGTCCCTGTTGTTGTTGGTGAGGCTGTTATGGTGCACAGGCAAATAAAGTTAGGGGAAGTGAATTTAATAAATGACCTGCAGACAAACAACTTCCCCAAACTATGAAAGAACTCCTACATGGTGTCAGATAACAAAAAAGTCACACCATATACACACCTGGTGCTGTATTCACTAGGGATAACCCTTACCATTCAAGCTCACAGTTAAAAAAAAACATTTTTATAAAAAATAAAGTCTGTCAGTTAACTCTCCGTCAAAGATATTCGCTTGATTAGATTTACAAAACCACAAAAAAACATCACATTTGAAACCAAAACTGAAGCTTCAGGCAGTGAATGTTTTGTATTTTTGCTTTCAAATGAAAATCAACTCAAGTACAAATTCCAGATACTTGTACTTGAAATTTTTTAATTTTGTGCCATTTATTATTATATAGAAATGACTGTAACACAGTAAAATCAGATGGATTTTGATTTGCTGTTAGTGTTTCTGTCGTTCATCAAATCGCTCTAACGTGATCCCAGTGTTTTAGTTGGTGTGGACTCAGTCATCTTTATAGTAATCAGCCCCAGCCTGTAGTTAAACAAAGACAGGGAACATTTTACTTCCTGTTTTTTGCTGATTGAATCCTTTACTTGAGTTGTGTGGTATTAATACTTTTACTTCAGTAAAGGACCTGAAGTTGGTGAGTTAAAACAAGGATACTTCAGACTGCCATTTAAGTCGTGATATTTACGTCTCTGTGACGTTTTGGCTTCAATCTGAAAGTCCCAGACAAGTAATGGGTCGGCCAAGTGATCCAGGCTTTGTACTTTTGCAGAAACGCAGTATGAAAAGGGCTACAGCCTCTTGTTATTGTCCAAAAAAAATTATTTATTACTTTTACTGGGGAAGATGTTTTCTTGATTTGCTTGTCTTTTGTCTACAGTGCAAATGTATTCATTTTCAGTGTGCTGAAAGACGGCATCTCATTTTATCCACCACAGGGGCATCCGAGCAGTTTTTTGGGCATGGGGGCACCAAGAGAGGCGGCTGCACCCCTTAACGCCTCCCTCAGTCCACCAGTGATCACAGACCAAGCAGGGGCATGATGAACAGTTTATGACTCACTAAAGGCTTTTTAATTTCACCCTTATCAAGTTACCCGAGTCAGCAGAAAACCTGGACCAGAAGAAGAAGTAGAGTGACGTCACAGTGATCAAACTGCGGTGAGACTGCTGGACAATGACTCCCACACTTTCTGTCAGTCTTAATCTGAAACTCCTGACTGGCGAGTTTTCCCTGTGTGACGTGTTCGTTGTTCAACAGTGAGTCACATTCATGATGTAAGACAGACTGAATACAGACCCACCAGATTTTATCAACAGTGTTATTAATTATCAGTGTCAATACTTAAAATCAATCATATTACTGAACCTCTTCTTAAATTTCAAGCTATAATTTGTAACTTTTTGGCATTATTCTTCTGAAATCACAGCTGATTTGTTGTTTTTGTTAGTAATTTGTTAATAATTGTAATGTATTAGTAATAATATTAAAATTTAAATATACATTTTCGTTGTACCTTGTGCACAATGACAATAAAAAACATTCTATTCTAATGTGGAGGTTAGAACTGCTGGACAAAACAAACACTGTGAATGTGTCACTTTGGGCTCTGGGCAAGTGTGACGTTATTTTAAATATATGTAATGTTTTAAGCCTGATGACTTTAAACATTTAACTTCAGTAGGTAGACACACACACACACACACACTGCGGGACAGTGGCTCAGTGTTTGTGTGTTCAGTAAAAGTGATTTGACAGTAAAATGAATAAACGTCACAAAGCAAATTAACGAGAGCTTCCTGAGAAATTCAGGGAAAAAACTCAGGAAAGCGACGACAATCATATCATGATCAACCTGAAACATCTACAGTTGTAAAATGCAGCATATATATTAATGCAGCAGTGATATTAATACAAAAACATCAGATATAACAGTAGAACATAGACAGGGAACATTTTTCTGCACAATCAAAACTTTTACTGCTCTTAATTTCACTCAATGTTTTGATTTTGAATGCAGGACTTTAACTTGAATATGTCCCCCAAAACCTTTAAATAATAAAATATAGCTGAAGTAGTGGAGAGAAAGACAGGAAGGCAAAACATTAAGTAAATGTATTTTTTATTATCAAATAGGCATGTAAATACTCAGACATACATCAGCAGTGTCACAACACTGAACAGCAGCCAGGCGTCTTCAGCACATTACAGCCTTTATATCCGTTTCAACACTCACTGACTCTGGAAAAGGACGTGTGCTTCATTTTGTTCTGGTGAATCCCAGATGGCTGATAAAAGTGTGAGATGTGCTTTAAAAGGCCACTGTACAAGATAAACACTTTGCTTTTGGTAAACGCTTGATTTCATGCCACGCTTATGACAAATAAACATTTTTTTAGGTTCACATTGAATAAAAAATGTGTGTCTTCTATTGTGTACCAGCCTGTAACAGAAGTTTCAGGACTCTAAGTTTTTAGATTCTCGTACATTTGTTAATATGCACTCACACATCTTGATTCCAAAGGTTACTTTTATGTAGGTTTGATGTTGTGTTTTATAGTGAAAAAAGGTTTACTACGTGATAGATTTGTCATAGTTTTTAGCAGCATTTTTGTTTTCCTTTCCGTTAAAAGCACATATGTTGCAACAGATTATATATGAATGGTGTCGTATAGCTGTTCATATAATTAGATTCATTTGAATGATCGGCAATTACTGAAGATACTGAACATACAGCGATGATGTTGATTTGCCACATCAGTAATCTGCTAATTTTCCCCTCTAAAATCAACATCACTCCCTAAAATCCCACATCAGTCGGGCTCTAAATATTTTGCATAGAAAACAGCTGTGGACCCACATTTGAATGACTGAACTGGGAATTATGTAAATATACACGCACTTCTGTGTTTACACGTTAACTGATGTAAATCTTACGGGCTACCGACCGGAGCAACGAATGCTGGTTTTAGTTGTTGAGTCCTCTGAGAAGACTTTTACTGTTGTTAACCTCAGTGGTGATGATAAACAGGCTGTGTGTGTGTTTTGTTTGTTTTCGTCCTGTCAGGATGTCAACCATGAGCAGCGAACATGTGAGTCTAGTTTAGTGTTGATGAGCAACACGACAGCTGACAGAGTACTAAAGCTTCTCTGTCTACAACAGATGAGCAGTATTCAAAGCTCGTTGTTTTAACGGGAGCTGAGGCTCCGAGATGATCACTGAAGGTTTCAGATTTCAGATCGCATGGAGGAAGAAAACATGAGGAGGAAGTTAAAGAGATAGAGTCTCTTCCTGGTTTCCATCTGAACACATCAGCTGCTGTTTGTTAACACCATAAAACTACAGTTTATTTAGTCACTTCACAGTTTTACTGGTGTGTTCCAGCCCGACAAACTTTCCAAACCCTGACTCTTAATTTAACAGTTTTAATTGTAAGGCCTGAAATATTTAAAGGAACAGTTTGACATTTTGGGAAATTTCTCTTCTTCTATTTCTTGCTAAAATGGAGATTCTGTTAACATGCCACTAGACACTTGACAGAAGGTGACATAAATTAACATATTTATTTTTGGGTGTAATTTGAAAGGCGGGCTTTGCAAATTAGCTAATGCTCTAACGTGTGTGTAAAAAATTTAAATAAACTGATGTTTAAGCCGATTCTAAAATACAGCTGGCATCTATCCTCAATATTTAAAGATTGAAATCTGTCAAGAGAACCTGTAAACACAGTCAGCACCTCATTTTATATTCTTTGATTCATAATTCCTAACTTTTCTTACTCTTTTTTTATGTTAATAACAATAACAACACTAAACAATAATGTTTTTCAGAGGTAATATCTTTATCTTTTAAAAGCTTTGCAACATGTACTATGAGGTGAAAAATCTTGTGGTAATGCTGCTGAGGTTTAAAACATGTTTTAACTGTAAGCAACTGTGAAAAATTACTTTAGTATCAATAAATTAATAAATGTATAAAAACAGAAATTAATTAAAAAACATAATATATAAATTCATAAATAAATAAAAGTTGATAATTAAAGAGGATATAAATAAATGCTTTATAAACATACACAGAAATACAGTATCTAAATAAATAAATGTACTTGTACAAAACTGTAGAAATCTGTAGATATTTATGTCCAGAGTAGTTATCAGCTTTTATTTTAGTATTAATATATTAAATTATATGTTTATTTAAACATTATTTTATTTATTTATGAATGTATTTATTTATACATTTATTTATTTACTTGATTGATTTATTGATACTGAAGTGATTTTACGTCCACCATAAGCAACAACATGATACAACATCACGACTCTGCTTCATAAGCAGGTATAAGGGCACAGGTGTTGTTGGAATGATAAAAAGTGTAATCTCACATAATGTTCACGTCCGTGTTTGTTCACATATGTCAGATAAAGTTCTGATCTGGTGTGCCATTGCTGGGTCCTTTTCACCTTTTTTCTTTAAAAAAACAAACAAAACAAACAGCCCATAAATGTGGCGGCTGCTCAGTATCGTTTGTCTTCAGGCGGCGTGGCCACGATCACCTCTTTGCTCCCAAAGTCCCAGAAGGCCGTCACGTGGAAGGCCATGTTGGAGAAGACCACCAGGTATTCGAAGAAGGCGAACAGAGTGTAGACTGCAGAGGACAAACAGTGTGTGAATGAATGAGGACATCGACAGACAGACAGCGGGATGAAATAACGGTTTCTTTCTATAAATAATCGGAGCAGGATTCGGACGCTCACCTCCCGTTTCACAGTACTTGTTGTGGCGTCTGAAGAAGTAAGCGGCAGCCAAACAACAGCTGACGTTAAACAGGAAGAGACGCACCTTCCAGCGGTATGATGTCATTTCCTGAGACGAGAGAGAAAGAGAACTTAATGTAGCTGATAGATAGCACAATAGACGGACAGACGCCAAGCTATGTGATGAGATGATAAAATATTGCGATCATTACATCTGTTTTTTGTCACCATCATCTTCATAACTAACTCTCTGAATCCCCAGGCAGTTACAGGGCGTTTGGCTGCTGTCACATTTTACTCACACTTTACTGACCTTCTTTATAACTGCAATATATTAGTCCTGCGTGCTTATGGAAACAGAACAATCATGGATAGAAGAAGAAATGTCTCAAAAATTATTATAGTTATAAAGTTATAAAATTGGAATCTAAATAAACAATATGTTCCCCAGTGCCAGCAAAAGTTATTAATATTATAAAAAAGAAGGCTATACATACTGAACTACTTACATTTATAACCTTTCTTGTCCTCTCCTCTCTGCTCTGTGTAAACAGCACTTCAGTCCAAGTGTCCCTCAAATTTTGTCATGAGACTGTCGGTCTTGTGGATTCAGACGCAGAAGAACGCAGAATTTAATGTTTTTTACAGGATCCGGTTGGTGCAAATGGTTTATTTTTGGTAACATTTTAAATGAGACAGGTAGGATAAATTGAATGTGATGAAATATCACATTTTTAAGCTCCCATTTGTTTTGGGTTTTTCTAATGAGTGTGAATGATCTGTTAAAGGACTGTTGCAAGTTGAAATTCCAATAATTCCTTTTTAACCATTTCTGTCTGCAATAAACAATTACTTTTAAGTGATCTTTTAAATCAAAATGTGCATGTAAAACCTGCCAGCAAGTTTTGGGGTTCAGAAGAAAAATAAACCGCTAATAAAACGAGCTGCAACTGACGATTATTTACATGATCAACTAATCAGCTGATCATTTTGTCGATAATTGCTTCATCATTTAGTTGTTAAAATGTCAGAAAACAGTGAAAAATCACAATTTCACAGAGCACAAATGTAATGTCTAACCAAAGATACCTAGACTAAAATTATATATATATAATTAAACAAAGCAGCAAAGGAGCACACTGGAGGAATTGTTAGACTGTTAATAACCTGAGGGATTTTATTTAAAGCGATTATATTTGATGTTTCTTTAAAAAAAGACACTTGCAACTGAAGAACTTGCCCGAGAAACTTATCAAGTGATAGTTGTCTGTACATCCATGGATGCACTGTAAACAGGAGCTGCTAAGAATGTCTCATCAACATTGACACTGTCCTCTATCCATTCATACAGAAATGTAATGTGTTGAATGCCAGGGAACATGCAAGCCACTATCTCTGTTTTAAGATAAATGAAACTGTTTTGTTTTCATAAAGATAACATGCAACTTACTCTGAAACAGTAGCTAACACATGCAGCGACTCTATTAAATAACCTGAGTGAGGAAGCAAGGCAGCAGAGGGTCCATTAGGGTTAAATAATCAAAGGTTCTCCAGGATGTATAGGAAACCCTGATAATATTAAATATTAAAATAAGAGGCGGCTCCCTTTGAATGAGCTGGTGAAGGTTTCCTGGAAGCTCAGCAGTCACATGAGGTGATCAGCCATGAAGACTGAAGTTAAAGTGCAACAACCCGTAAGTGACATACGAAACAGGGAAGCACCGAAATACTGTTCAGACCAAAGTTAAATTTGAAACTTATTCATGTATTTCCTGCTCAACTGGGAGATTTTAAACTGTAACCAACATCCAGAAACACAAACAATCAGACAAACGTGCAGCATCCATCAGATTGTGGTTTTAATGACATGCTGCTGATATGAAAAACATTGTGTGAAACTCTCTTAACTCTTTATTTAAAACATAACATGTCAGTCCGTCGCTGCATGTGAGAAAGAAACTGAACCTACATCTGTGACACTCTTAAGGATCCCAAAACCTCCTCATAGACCTTGTGATCTTCCTATAGCACTCCCTGAACCGCTTCAAGTACCACAATCTTCAATTACCCCTAGAACCTCCTGAAACAGCCCTAAAGCCTTTCTCAGGCTCTGCACCTCCTCAAAAAACTACAAAAACAACACAAAAACCTTCTTAACACACCAAAAGGATCCTACTAGAGTCCCACTGGATCTCATAAAGGACCTCTAACAACCTCAATGAGTGACCCTAAATCCTCCTTCCTGACCACTAGCGCCTACCTGAGGACAATAAGACCACGCTCAAATGAAACCTCCACTAGAACCTCAACTCAGACACGAAGGCACTCTTAAACCTCCACTGAGACCCAGGGAACATATTTAAAGAACATAACCTGGAACCCTTGAATGTCCCCAAGCCTCCTTAAGCACTCAGAACCACAAAAATGATCCCCAACTTCCTTGAGAGCCAGTAAAAACCTCTATATGCGCTCTTTGAACCATTGAACCACCACAACTCAACCTACCGGTACTAAAGGACAAATAAATCCACCTCAAGGACAAGTGGGGCCTACATAGGAAAACCTTGAACTCCCTTAATGAACCCTGGAAATTAATGAAATGAAACCCTGGAATGTCCTTAAGCACTCATCACAACTCCTGAAGGATCACTAAATGTATGTCTATCTGAATCAATATGGATTAAAAGTAGATTTAAGGCATGATGTGGTGTACCTACTTCACTATTAGTAAAAGTAGCACTATGACGCCCTCTGGAGGTGAAAATGTGACACTGCTTAAAACCACCCTGACGGATGATGTATTGCATATTTACAGTGTCTGATCAATCACAGACGTTTATGGTTGCTGATCAGACAGAGTAAAAGGGTTAAAGAATTAACATGATCATTTCTTTTTTTAAACAGAGGGATAAATACCTATAAATATACAAAAGAAGAAGAAGAAAAAGAAGAAGAAGAATGGTGAGCAAGAAGTGCATTGGACAGACAGACAGACAGACAGACAGACAGACAGCTCTTTAAAGCTCTTTACCTCTGGGTTCACATAGTGTCTCCTGATCACCTGCCACAGTCTGCATGTAATGAGCATGTGCAGCAGCGAGCTCCCGATGAACACAATGAAGCCATTTTTATGAACATCTGTGGACACAAACAGGTTGTTAACACTTTCACAACATTTATTAAACATTACAGATTTCAGCCAGACCGCAGCAGCACAAACAGGACACGGTCGGAGAAGCTGATCTGTTTCTGTGCAAAATCTCCATGTTTATGTGCGCTCTGTTGTGTTACATCCTGACCTGAGGACCTGGGTCAGGTGGCATGTGGTGGGCGTTGTACTCACTGTAGGTTTCAGTAGACGCCACGTATGTGAGCAGCATCAGACCGGTGTTTTCAGCGAGGCTGCAGAGTAGAGCCAGCCCGCTCAGCAGCAGCTCCGGCAGCCTCTTGGCGAACCGCCTGCGGTAGAAGCTGAAATAGGCGGCAGACAGCAGGTACCGCGGTGCAGAGTGCAACCCGATGCAGCAGCGCCAGATGTAGCGCTCTGGGACACGGCTGATGGCTGAGCTGATAGATGGAAGGTAGTTTGATACCTGGTTGGTGAGGACAGAAAGAAAAAATACACACAGACGCTTATTTTACCTTTTCTATGAGGAAACACTGTTCAGAGAAAAATGTCCTTATATTTATTATATCACATAAAGTTTGGCCATAATTAAGTGGTTTGTATTCTGTTGAATTACAATACACTTCAAAAGTTTGTCAGCTTAGATGTCTGAGAGGACAACTATATATGCATCAATGGTCTTTGATGCTTTTAAGTTGTTGAAAGTTCTCTTCACAAATGGATGTTTTTCTGTACGGTTTGTTTTGTTCATAGAGAACAAAACAGTAAAGAATTCAAACAGACTGACAACTCAAAGGGCACAAAGAGACAAAGATGCCTCCGAGCAACAGTTGAATAACAATAATAAAAAATCAGCAGTCATTGTTAAGAGAAACTGAGGGCTTAACAAAAAATGTGTCACTTGCACATCTCACTCAGCAGATCAGCTCTCATTCGAATTATTAGTGATCTGACGAATTAATTAATGCTTCAAGCCTGTTTTTTTGGCATAATGTGTGTAAATACAAGGCAGAAAAAAGCACTGAATAAATATATTTATCTACCGTGCAGAGGTATTTCTGCACAGAGCCAGAGAGCACCATCACAGGCTCCCCCTTCACTTTAGCCAAGCAGCTCGGCATTAGGACATGTGAACTTTTTTGGTCAGGAGCTGTGTTTAATAATGAACTGTAACCCACGCTGTAAATTTACTGCCACACACTTCACAGAGTTCAGCGGATCCATGTTTAAAGCTGTTGTTAGATATTCTAAAAACACACACACCTGTGACCACATCACATTAATATTACTGTGCCAAAGAAATTAATTAAAAATACAAGATTTCATTCAACATTTTGATTTACTGGGTGAGCTATGCGTGGTCTAAGGAGATTAAGGTGATGGAGGAGAGGAATAAAAAAGAAAAGAGACAAGTGAAAATGACCAAAAAAAATTTGTGTGCATCGATTTCATCACCAGTACTTTTTTAAAATCACATGAAGACTTACATGACAATGTGTAAACGTTGCATCCTCAAAGTGGTACACAAGTGAAATGAAGAGGCAGGCGATGAGGCCGGTCAGAGGGAGCAGCACCGTCCCCACAGTGAAGCTGGTGAAAGGGAGCCGGACAAGGGGACGGTCCCGGTCCAGGCTGCTGTAAGGCCCCTGGAGCATCCTGGACAAACACAACAGGTGACAACTGCAGGGATGAGACACTTAAACCAGATCACATGTTAGATCTCTTCAACACACCTGACATCTGAACTAAAGGGTGACATGGCTGTGGATTTTCACTACTGTCCATCCCACTGCCACAAATAAAACTCCTGTGCCTCCCCATCTGATAAGCAACTAAAGCTGTCAGACAAATGTAGAGCAGTAATAAAGTTCAAAATTATCTCTGTAATATAGTGGAGTAGAAAAATAAATTTAGTTGTTAACAATACTGTTATTTAATAGGCTGTTCACAAATTATGTATGGTGAAGAACTAATTCATTTTTACACATTGTTGGACTTCAGGCATGGATATCATTTATTTACTACTACTTTATAAACATATGTATGACTCAAAAGTCATCTATAAGACAGCTACAATATCATCACACTGTAAAATTTCAAGTATTATCAGTTGGGTTTTCGCATGATGTTCTTACCTGTTTATTTATTGACTTCTCATAGTATATATATAGTTGTTCTTGCTAACAGTTAGCTTTAAACTGAAACAGTTACATGGGGCTATATATGTCAAACACTCACCTTCACAGCTCTCCAGACGGGAGGGACCAGGTGCTCCGTTTCACGGCCATTTAAACACCTTTAGCTCCTATTAATCCCACACAATTGATCCTGTTAGCTCAGGTTAGCTTCGGTAGCTATTCAGGTAACATTGTTAGCTAACGTTAGCTATAAACTTCAGTCGGCTTTAACGTGAAATGTAGCTTCATATATCCAAAACAGTTTCTTAAACAAATGTGTAACTTCTCTAAATCAACTATGGTCAGTTTAATGCCACTGACATACTTTTAAGGTCGCTTTGTCTATTAGTTTGGTGATTCTCTTTCGGACTTTGCTCCAAATCACTGGCATCGGGCTAGCTACGATGAGGCATACGACTTCCGGACAAACTAACCTTTCAGAATAAAAGTCTCTTATAATTGACTATGTTGGAAAAAGAACCGTACAATCTCATTCATAAATGACTAAAGAACAAATTAAAAACACTACAATATCCATAAGCAATAATAAAAAAGCAAGAACAGGTAAATATATATATAATTGAAATTAAACAAAAATGTCCTCAAGGTCAACAACAGTATTAATATATAAATTAATGAATAAATAAATAAATCATTGCATCATAAATAGTTAACATTTTATGCCTCATGTAACAAAGCAGGAAGAAACTCTATGGGATAGCCGAATAATGCACTGAGTGGTGCATGCAATTTGAGTATTTTCTTTTAATGTTACTTTATACTTCTACTCCATTGCATTTATCTAACAGCCTTAGTGACTTTACAAATTAAGATTTCTGCCCAGTTTATGCAGGTTAAATGATTAATCAATTAGTCAACTGATATGGAATTAACTGGCCTATTTTCCTTTTCTTGATGTTAATACCTTTTTTAGGAATAATGTTGAGGTGTGGACTGTTTGTTGGGCAAAACCATCATTGTGAAGGGATCACTTTGAGCTCTTGGTAATTGTAACGCCATTCCTCACTATTTACATTATTTTTACAAACCAAACAATCAATTGATTAATAGAGAAAATATTGATATCATCAGCCACAGCCTGCCAGACATTTTTAAAACTTTGAATACTTTAAGTACATGTTCCCTGATATCTGATCCCCGATCATATACTTTTACTGAAGGAACATTTACAAAACAGGAGAAACAGAGAACTTCCATAGTGTGGTATTTGTACTTCCACATATTGACATACTAACATTATTTCCATGACACAGAATGGATGTAGTACTCAGTGAGTACCAGCAGGTTGCAGCATGACTTATTTTCTGACTGATTGTTAGTTTTTTGTTTGTTTCAACACTCACAAATTGTTGGAAACTGCAAAGACAAGAAGAGTATGAAGTACATTAAGTACTTGTACTTTACTTTCCACTGTATGCCACTTTACATCCCTGAATTATAAAAGATTTGGGACACTGTTTAAAATTCCAAACAGAATGTAATAATTTGCTACTCCTTTTTGACATACTCAATTAAAGATACAATATAATTTATGTAAAACAAAATACACGCTCTGAATTCTGAAATCAATTTTTTTTTTTTACAGTTTCCCAATTTTTATGGAATCGGAGTTCAACCTCACTACATTCAGGTAGCTAAAGTCACTTTGCAGATAGATCCTAACAAAGTAAACAAGTGCTCCTTTCATAAATATGCTAACATTTGGCTTGGATCTGGACACTTTAAACAAGTCTGTTGTGTGAGTCACCCTTCACTGGTGTGATCCAACACATTTCTCTCATGTTTTCATCCAGTTTCTCTCCCTCTGGGGTTTGGCAATTGTTTGATATTTAATATTTGTCATCTGGATCAATATTGTCTTTAGTTTTTTATTTTAATGCAGAGTAAATCATGAAAGAGCGGAGAACAGATGACTTGTTTCTGTGGAGGTTCATTTTATTTACTCTGCATTTCCTCCTTTTAATAATTTTATCTTGAATTCAATGATCTTTTCACATCCTTTCTTGCTGCCAAATCAAAATAATTATTTTTTTGTATTCCAGTTCAAAAAGCTACATTGATAAGTATTGAATCTATCTCTATTAAGCTCTATTCATATTTTGTCTTTAAATTTTGTCCAAGAAACTTATCTATTTTATAGTCATTAAAAAATATCAAATACACATCTTGATAAATTTGTAAAAATGTCATTTCCTGATTATCAGGGCTCCTTTGTGGCTGTTATTTAAGGATTTTTCCTTAAAGTTTAAATGATCTTGTTTTTTTGTTTTTGTTTTTTTCAAATTAACTCAAATTGTCAGTTTTGGGAGACGTAGGGGGACAAAAAACAGAAATATTTGATGTGAATAATGACTCCTCTGTGTTTCTGCGATGTCTCCACACAGCCAGTATCTGTAAGTGTGAGTGTGTGTGCGTGTGTGTGTGTGTGTGTGTGTGTTACAGAGACAAAGTCCCTTTGTATCGCAGTATTTCCTTCCATCAGTGGAAACTGATCATCTGTTCATTTTCTTAATATGGTTTTATAGTTTTAATAATACTTAAATTTTAATTTTAACAATATATGTGTGTGTGTGTGTGTGAAGTGTCTCCTCTTACATTTTTATATGCATGTGTCTATGGAGCGTCTGCTTTAATCGACCCAGGACCAGAGTGCTGTGAAAACATTTACAAACAACAGATAAAGTCCAACAAAACAAAACAAATTCCACAAATAAATCGGTTAAGCTTCATTGTCTACAACAAACTTCACAAATCACAAAAAAATACTGGCAAAATCAAATCCTTTAAAGGCTTTTTAGACAAAGTTAGCAAACCTAAAGACAAACATTTTAGTTTTTTTAGGACATTAGGGACTCAGTTATCAATGAATCAATGAAGACTTCATCATCGAGACGTCACAAAGTCACAACAGTCTGTGTGTCTCTGGCCCGTCCCTCAGCTCTGTCACAGAGACACACTTTGTTTTCGTCTAACTGGACAATGAACACACACATATAAACACACAGACATGCACACACACTCACAGGATGGCCGCCGTCTCTCCTCGCCGATGTCAAATGCCTCAGACCTTCATCATCTTCCTCTTTGTCCTGTCAGGTGAGACACAACCTGCTGATATCACAACACACCAGTGAAGGAATGTAACTAAGTACATTTACTCAAATACTGTACTTCAGTAAATGTGAGCTACTTGTACGTCTGCTTTGCTTGACTCTTTTGTTTTCATTCTGCTTTACTCCACTACATTTAAGTGACAGCTAGAGTAACTTTACAGATTAGCATTCCTACACACAACAGATGAAAATATAGAAGTAACACTGAAACAATTTTTCATGTAAAAACATTTATTGGTTCAAGCTTCACAGATGTTAATGTATAATTTTTAATTTTGAGGTTTGTAGTGTTGGTTGAACAAAGGTGTCACTTTGAGTCATCGAGTACCACCCAAATTCAAAAAAGTTGAAATTGAAAGACTCTGTGAAAATATTATAGAATAGAATATAATGGTGTTTATATCGTTTGTGACTGAAACTAAATTGAAAACTGAGCACATATAAGATATTTAATGCAAATAATAATAATAATTATAATAATAGTTGTTTGTTATATAAACACTAGCTCTGAATTTGATGCATTTTGTATTTATTTGTTTGGAACAGCGTCTCAATGTTTTTCAAAATCAAGGTTGTATATTTACTACGTGCATATGTTGTAATATATGCATATATGTATACATATATATATATATATGTAGTGAATATGTCTATCTTTTATACTGGTTTTGGTGTGTGTGTGTGTGTGTGTTGCAGGTGGACAGTTTCTGTCATCTGTTACCTGTTTTAAAGTAGCAGAGGGGGGCGTAGCCTCTCTGTCCTGTCAGTACTCTGTGAAGCGGTTTGGTCTGAGTCGGGTCTGCTGGGGTCGCGGCTGTGGGACTTTCTGGTGCAACAACATTTTGGTGCAAACAGACGAGCACGGCGTCATTTCAAAGGTCGGGCTGCCACAGGAGAACCAAAAGATTTTGATCACTTTTTCAGTTCTGGTCTGATTCATGTTTACAGTCAAGAGAAAAGAGATACTTTATGTGATCCTGCATCATTTTATAACCTGACCCTGGTGCTGCAGGTGGAGGACCGGTACCGGCTGACAGGGGATGTCCTGGATGGACAGATGGATCTGGACATCCTGAACGTGAGGCGGACGGACAGCGGGCCGTACTGCTGCAGGGTGGACATTGACGGGATCTTTAACGACAAGAAGGTCATCATGAACCTGAGAGTGGTCAAAGGTGAGGAGAACAGCACTGTGCCACTTCACACAAACACAATTAAAGGACCAGTTTGCAAGTTTTATCTTCCATAACTAACACTGTTGTTGAAGAGGTGGTAATGTCCTGCCATGAAGCTTGATTGGGTCCAGTCAGATGTCTGAGAGGACATGCTTGAATATATTTGATGTTTTTAGGCTGTAGGAAGTTCTCTGTAAAAATAGTATGGCTTTTGCAATATAGATCATGTGTGCGGCATTCATTTGGTCACAGAATAATTTGAAATATTATATCCCAATGTTTACTTTGCGAGATAGGGCATGCCTTGATGCAGAAACAGAGTATTGAATACTGGCGTGTTAAAAAACGTCAAACAGTAACCTCAAACAAAACATAGAGGAAACAAAATATCTGTAGACAAAACCTTAAACAAAACTCTGTAAATCTGAATAAATCAGAGTCAATCTGTAATTTAGTCTGTTTTTTTTCCTTCTCAGCTCCCGTCACCAGCTCTCCTCCTTCAACGACAACCACGACAACAATGACCATTCAATTCACAGAGCCATCGGTCTCTACAGGTGAGCCACAGATCCACCTGCTGGTCCCAAAGGCCTGAAGGACAATTTAGTCTGGTTTTCCGGCTCAGTTTGGGTTACCTGGTTTCACTGAGCCCAACACTGTTTATCCTGTGCTGTCACTCAAGTAAACGCAAAATTATATACTCTATAAGAATCATATCTCAAAGTTTTCATAGGAAATCAGACAGTCCCTCAAGGGAATACACTTGTTTTGTTAAAACTTAAAAGTGTTTTTCTGTGTCTGTGCAGTAAACTGGAAATCCCTGCTGTCATCTCAGCTGGACCTTCTGAGGAGGAACTCCACCCTGCTGCGCTCTGACAATGTCGCTGTGCGTAACCACAACACCTCCCCACCATAGTGCTAAAATACAGTCAGAATAGTGTGTGGTTTTAACTGCTGGGGGGCTTCAGCAGCACTTTTTGACCTCTATTGTCTCTTTGGTTCAGCATTTTTTTCCTGCTAAAAATCTACCTGACTCCATGAGCAGAAGTAAAACAAAGCCAACCTGTTAATTCAGTTTTTTTTTCAAATATAATTCTTGTGTAAATGTGGAAACCTTCCCCTGGTCGTTACAAGTTTACAAACTGTGAGTGTGAGTTTGAGTTGCAGGTGTTTCTAAAACATCAGGACTTTAATTATATTAGTGTGCCACAATTTACAAGCATCGTACTTGTTGTCTAAGTCTCCAAGCCAGGCGGCGTTTTTGCATGATTCTTTGCAGAGAATCTCAGTTTTACAGACCAGTTGATTAATTAAATAATTGATTGGTTATCACAAATGTCTTAGTGTTAGTCGACAAAGGATTTCTTTAGGCTTAGAGATTGTTTGAGAACATTTTAAGGATTATAATTTCATGTCAAACCTCTCTTTTTGTCATGTCAGGTGGAGGACTCTGTGCCGTCTCTCTCCCTCCAGATCAATGTTCCCATCCTCTCTCTCTCCCTCAGTGTGTTGCTCATCTTGGCAGCAGTTTTTCTCTTTCTGGCCTTCAAACGTATGTTATCTCCTTTTTCCTTCATACAGCATCTCAATACCACAATATTTATACAATTTAACCTGGGGTATTTGTTATTATAGTGCTTTGCTGCAAACAAAATATGATGTAAGGTGTGTGAAAACAGTAATTCTGCAGATTTAATACATGTCTAAATCAGATATCATTTCCTTCTCCAGGTGGAATATACAGAAGAGCCTTAAAGACCGGCTGGTGAGTTCAACGAAGGTTAATTACTGTAATTTTGTATGTTGACTTAACTTAAAATGCATACTAATAGGGCCTTGGCAGAGATCAGGTATCTCCCTAAAAGAAGGGCTGGAATGGTACATTTCTGCAAATTATGGATATGATAATATGAAACATTTGGCTTTAGCATGAGGCTGGTGATGTAGTATAACCAGCGTCACAGGGGGTGGATCGATGGATCAAACAGACAACAGACCTTCATCCAGGAGAGCTGCATTTCTGTCCCATATGAGATCAACATTAAGTTTTAAGTTAACCTGTAAATTAACATACATAATTGCATCTAGTAGGTTTTTTGTTTTGTTTTTTCGCACTAGTTGTCATGTATTGAAGTAGTTTAACCAAATCTGATTTTATATTCAGAACATTAACTACTACTGGTTTCACTTTGGCTCTCTATAAAATTCCACAACTGCTTAATTTAATACACATCTCTGAGGCTTGTTTGTATTAGTGAGACCTCCAGTCCTGAACCTTTCTTTTCTCCTCCAGTTTCTCCTCTGAAGAACCTCCTCACATCATATATGAAATCCGGATGAGAAGACCAGTCCAGGAGAATATCTATACTCTGGACTAGAGAGCCTTGTCCACAAGTCGGCCACAAATTAACTGTTGTTGTTTTGTTTTTTTGTCAACAAAACACAGAAGAACTGCACAGAAAGTGTGTGAATTACTGTATTACAATCAGGGGCTTAAATTATCACCATCAGGTTCACATCAACATAAATTTTAATTCTCTCTGCCTCTCTATATTCAGTGAAAAAAATAAGTGATGTTTCTTCTTCTGTCCAAAGCTTGGCATCAGAACCAACTTGTTGAATACAAGTATTTCGAAATCAAATCTAGATCCAACACATTAATACGAGATTTACGGCATGGCAAATGTGACGAAAGTTCTCAGAATTGTCATTTAAGTAAAGTAGAAATACTACAGTACAAATACACTCTGTTACAAGGTAAAATACTGCATTTAAAAGTAACATTTAGGTCTTAACATTAAATTATAACAGCTAATATATACTTATATCAAACATAAAGTAATGATTTCACAGAATGACCCATTTCAGAGTCATATATACTACATTATTTTATTATAATTATTGATGGATTACTGTGTTTATCACTTTAATGTTGCAGCTGGTAAAATTGGAACTCAATTTAAATACTTTATGAACTGCTGGGTAATTTAATCTACACTTACACATCCTGATTTATTAGTTTATCTTTTGTGTTAAAAAAGTGAAGTAAAAGTCAGAAGTTTAGGGACCTTTTTTCTGTTGGACAAACATTTTAAAAAGCTTTTTGGATATGAAGAGGTAGAGCAGAACGTATTATTTCATCTGTATTTAACAGTGGCAGAATTAAAGTTGGTGGATTTTACAGAATAGAACAAAAAACAAGCTACATTCTGTCTGAGACCCCCCTGTATTTCACACATTGATTTCATTCTGTGTAGAGGCGCTTTCTGTCAGCTGACTGTCCGCAGGATACTGCTGCTGCTGTAGTTTGTCTTTATTGGTGTTTCTTGTGACAATTAACCTGCCTGAACTTCCTCAAAACAAGCTGAATAAAAGCCAATCACTATTACTATGTGTGATAATCCCATAATATAATATATTTCATGTTTTGAAATGAATCATTCTGCATAATGAGTTGCTGTTGGGTTTTTAAAAAAAAAAAAAAAAACTTTTTAACTTAAATGATATTGTGATGCTAATACTTTTCTACTTTTACTTGAGTAAGATTTTGAAAGTAGGAATTGTACTTATAAAAGAGTATCTTTACACTGTTACTATTCAGTTGCAGACTAGGGCTATCTAGGGCTATACAGCACAGAAAGCTTTCTAGCATGTAGGACAGGCTATATGGCACTAAATCACATTTTATCAATTTTCATGTTTAATCTAGGGCAACTTTGCTCTGCAAGGTAAATTACTGTTTTTGTCAAAGGAGCCTTGTGGCTTTGAAGAGAGCATACACTGCTTCAGTTCCCTGTCTGAAGAGCTGTTTTATAGCTTGATTAAACAGTGAAAATATTCTAAATATAATGTAAACTTCAATGGACACTGCTTAATTAGTTGTGCTTTTTTAAGGTGGCTTAAACACATTTAAAACGACTGATGTCTGATGTTTCAGTGTTTTGATAAGGAGCCAATTAATGCTTACTAACCCTCTCTCTCTCTTTCCCCTCAGGATAACAAAGTTTTATCTTAAATGTAGAATATCTACACTTTTGTTAAACTTCCAGGAACCTTCTTGTTCGAGCCCTTCACAGAAACAACACATTCACACCATCAAAGCTGTCATTACAAAATGTCTGCAGGGCTTTCTCTGCGTGAGCAAGACTTGTACTACAAGGAAGCGTTAGTCATTATGTTAGTTTAAGACACATTACAGCCCAAAGTGTGTGTTCACCTCCGTGTTTTGAGAAGCTGGAGGGGAGGGCGCCAACACACACACACACACATAATGAGAGGTTATCACATATTGATTTTCATCTTGATGTTCAATTCAGGAAACACAAGATCCAACACGAGACAGATTCAGAGAAAAAACCCTGAACCAGTACTTGAACCCCTTAGCATTCTGCCGCATTTAATAGAGAATTAGTGGATATTAAGGGGGAGATAGCAGGTCAGCAGAGGATGCCACATAGAAGTGGAACCTTAAGATTCCTTTGAGATGCAGCTCATCAATGTGCGTCAAGTTGTAATAGTCATAAATCTATAAAAAATTGAATTATTTCTAAATTAATTAAATCAATTAATATGATTAAAGTGTTTCTAATATTATGATATGAATACATCCATGCTCAGCTATGTCTTATATGTTGTTACACATTTGTTAGGTATGTTTGGAACACCATAGAAAAATCTACGCCTTTGTGTTTACATTTTCCACAGGTCTCAGCTTTCCAGTGAAATCAAAATATGTGATTCTATGACTGTTTAGAGACCCCAGTATGTAGAAATATTCACACAACAGGTGAAAATAATCTTACACATTTTACTGCATTATTAAAATGCCCTAGACTGCATGGTATTAGCATTAAGTAGATATACATATAAAGCGGAGACTAGTGGCTGCCCATAGAACCAATTTTCATTCAGATATCTTGAGGTCAGAGGTCAAGGGACCTATTTGAAAAGCATTTTTCCTCCCTAATATGTATCCACACTTTGGAGCGTTATTACACCCCCTTCCTGACAGTCCATCTTGGCAAAGTTGGCTATGGATTTCTTAGATCTTTTAGTTTCATATATTAGTATCTACCAGAACCAGTGAGGCCCTAAGCAGTGCCACAGCAGTAAGCTTCACTACCACTGAGAACAGACACAAAATGTGCTCAGTGTGAATGGACCTGAAGGTTTTTTTCCCCTTAATTTTCATTAATCCTGGCTTTGACTTTTGATAAAAGTGTAGTAGAAACTGCTGTTTTAGCAAAGCATTTGGTCAGTAAACACTGTTTTCAGGTCTGTGTGATGTTTGTAAAGTGTATATCTTGAGGCATAATGATTCATTCAATTTCTACCAATGAATCATCCACCGCTTCTGCCCCAACACTGTGAAATGAGTCTCAAAATTAAAATAAGATTTCAATGTTAAGCGTTTGATCTCAATCATTCAGTCAGCAAGGTGTGTTCTTAATCAAACAGCCTGAGTCAGTGGGAGCTCTCAGTGTATAAATGTTTGAGTTGATCTGAGGAGACATCACTTTCTTCAGGATCTCTGGAGGTCGTTTAGACGTGCCGAGTGCTGTGACGAGCTGGCTGCAGAGCCAACTGCAGACCTGCCCGCATGGTTTCACTCAAGTTCACTCTGCTGGCCTGTGAGTAGTCTAATGAGTTCACTTTTGTGATAACACATAAATATAGAGAAATTTTTCTGTTCTGTTTCCCAGATTTAAATGCTTAAACCAGGTACTCAACTTTTCTTTACTGCTGGTTTTACTGATGAATTATCTGCTTAAAACAGGCTTGAGACTCAATAAGCTGGAACCAGAATTTGATCTAAATTGTTTAGAGGAAGTTTTGTCCACTACACAGCTTGATCTAATAGAAATAGTGTATAGTATATTGTCCTCCCAGGGACTGTTTTACTTGATGAACATGTATTTTTGAATATATTTTGACTGCTTTTTATTCCTTTTAATGTCTTTAACTGTCATATTTCTTCATTATCAATAATTTTCATTGTTATTTGATTCATTGTTGTCAATAAGGGTAAGCAAATTGTGATAACATTTTAATCACAATGTCCCAAATCCCACAGAGATGTGTAAAAATGTCTCTTTTTCGTCTGTAATCCCAGTTAAAACCAGCAATAATTCTATCAATCAATTTATCAATTAATGGATTATTCATTTTGGTCTGGGTTTATTTTAAAGTTAATACTATGACAAAATAAAAAAATGTTAATTTCCAAACAATTATGTTCTAATGAATGAAATCTATTTTGTTATATTTTCTGTGTACAGTATTGTGTACAGTAAAAGGAGTTCTGCATTAGTGTCAGTTATTAAGTGGTATTGGTGTGTTTAAGCTCAAAAGAAAACTGTCTTGTTTGTTTCAGTGCTTGCCATCAGACTCGCAGCTTCAGGTAAGAACAAAATATATTGTGTGTGTGTCTTTCTACATTACTGATATTGTGAGGACTAAGGTTGGTCAATGCCTACCAAACTGGCCACAGTGAAACATCGTTAAAGACAATGAGTTAGCTTGGATCATCCTAACTTCACAAATCATATAAGCACAAAACCCACTATGGGGTTATATCCAGCAATAAAAATAAGAAATTATGTATTTCATCGTATTAATTATTTCCTTAGAAATGAGCACTTAATGAATGCCACTGCAAAACCCCCGCCCATATTTATCTGCCAATGTAGGGTGGGGCTTTTTAATCATTATGTTGAGCTCAATAGTCGGTGACTGTCGATGACTGATCATCATCTGTCAGCCCAACCCTAGTGCGGACATGCGTAAAGTAGGGCTGGGACAATACCTGACAATATACAACAGAATGACAATATGGCTGACATGGTTTCAGATTCTTCATTTAACTCTGTTGCCATGTTGTTTTTTTGCTAATTGCACATGCACAGAATGGATCCAGAGCCAGAATGATGTTATGTGATCACCAAGGCCTTATGTTTGCTAGTTAGTCTGGTTAGCAAGGGACAATTGTTTTCTGACTCCTTAGAGTGGTCTTTGCTTGTTCAAGACCTTTTAGGCTTTTGAGAGCTTGCAAATTTCACTGCAGATAATCTTGGTATTCCCATTGACACACAATAGAATACCAGAAAAATAGAAACATCTTTTCATAAAAACAAATTGCTGTGACCTTTAATAAAACTTTAAAAACATTTTGTATTCCAATCAGCGTTAACTGATCTCTGGCTCAGGTTAACAGTCTGTGTGGACAGAAAAAGAGGCATTGGCCTGAATGCAAGCCAAGAACGCATCTGTTATCGTCTGATAAAGATTAAGATTTTTAAAAATACATCTGCATGCAGAGAAACAATCTGGTTGTATACATTGTCTCTCAACCCCAACTTCGTTCTTGCATCTCAAGTTGCTTATTAGATTGTAAACAATGTCTGGGGCATGGAAGAGAAACTCCAGATAGGAAATACTGGCCTTTGCCCTCAGGGGCTAAATTGTTGTTGTCAGATAATTGATTGATTGAAAGAATGAAAATCAATGCGACACATTGTCAAATGAAATTAGGGAAAACATTTCAGAGTTGTACAATGTTTCTGTTCCTCTTTGTGACTGTTACCTTGTGCTGTGTAGCTGTGTCTGAGTCACCACCATCATCATCACCATCACCATCACCATCCTCATCCTCATCCTCATCCTCATCCTCATCCTCATCCTCATCATCATCATCAGAAGAAGAATCAGAAGAGGTACAATGCAGAAGACGCAGACCTCGAAGAAGAGAGTATGAAGATTATGACGAACTATCTGAAGGAGATGACAGCAAAGAGAGGTCAGGCATTAACAGAGGTTCTGTCTCCTTTTTTAGTATCATTATTTCCTAAAACTTGCTGTCTTTTTCTGATTAACTTCTTACTTTAAGCTCTTTAGGTCACATGCTGTTTACCATGACATTGCCAGATTTGTATTTTCAAAGAACAGTTTATGAGATCATCTGAATTCCATCTCAGACAGGAATAAAACACAAAATTAAAGAACTATCCTTACCTGCTGTTGCATCCAAATGCAGCAAAAAGAGAAAATTGGCAGATGATGATTTTTTACAACTCGACGTGATCTTATGGTACTGTATATACATAGCAAGCCACTTTAAGGACATTTTACATGTCATGTAAATGCTTAATATAACTGTTTGCCTGTCATTTAACTACCCGTTCTAAGTGAAATGTTTGTTCGCGGTTCAGCTTAAACCATTGTCTTTACTTTCTGCCATTTTGCTGCAAGGGCCAAATCAGTACTGTGTATGACCAACTCTCAACAGAGATGAGAAGGAAATGCTCACTTCCATAATAAGTTTGGAGAAAGAAAGATTCCTGAAGCATGTAGAATTAATAGCCCATCATGGTCTTTTACCTGCCCTGTGCAATCAGGCAATTCTTATTGTTTAGTCCTGAGTTCCATAAATAAATATATAGGTAAAGTAGTCTACATAAGTAAGTCCAAGTTGACATTGGTTTTGTATAGGACAGCGCTTTGGTTGAAAGTAACCAGTCCAATCCACCTCATCCTCCCCCCTTTGCTGCCTTTGCCGCCTTTTATACTGTATCACCTGACTTCTGTCTGTATTTGATTACTTGGGAATGATAAGAGTTAAAATATTTAAACGTTTTGCCATCCTCCACAATAGAATTCGCAACCAAATGTTAAGCAGTTCCATTACACTAGGGGGAAACATGGCAGATATGGATTAATAATTTAATATTCTATCATTTTATAAGGTAATGACACGCTTGACTCTGTGAATCAGTGTTTAGCATGGGCCCCTCATTTGTTGTTTTGTAGTCCAGAAGGTTTTGACCTTCTGCCTTCTACCATTTGCCTGATTCCATTTAATACAGCATAAATGCGAGCAAGAAATGATATGTGATAAGCTCAAATGCTTAATAGTAATAGTTTACTTAAGCTTAAGTTGTCATTGATTGTAATCATGTGAAGAAGAAAAAAACAGTGCCATAATGCAACTTGCATGACATCTTCAGCAGTCAAATAATTATTTCTATATCTCCCTCACAACCAAAAATAATTGTAGATGATACACCTCCTGCAGGATCTATAATACCCTCTGAATCTAAAATTCATGGCAAACAACCCGAATGTCCCATCAAATCCATATATCCTGACCACCTTACAATGACAAACCAGAAAAGAATAGGTGCACTGTCCTTGCCTGATAGCACGTACATCCTATTGGACTCAAACTTTCACAGTACGATAACAGTCTATGAAAATTTCATGGTACTGTGGTGTACAGTTTTACAAAAATGTTGTTATTATTATCAGTTACAAAGACCACTAACGTATCTAAAACAGAAAACAGAATGTTAATTTCATTTGAGCAAACATGTTATCATGATTAAATTATTTTTTCATATAAGTATGTGTAAGAAGTCATCCTTAAGAAAATGCATTTCAAAAATTTCAAGAAAAGCAAAAGCACATAGTATGATAGCCATTCGTTTTCATCCTGCAGTATACTGCCAACCCAGTAGAGTGCTACAGCTGTAATCTTGACAAAATCCAACAACCCTGACAAACCAGAACATCCTCACTAAGGTTGCAACAATACGGTACCAGTCTCAGAAAATATCAGGGTATCATATTATATGGTATTACACAAATATTACTATGACTGTAAATTCAGTCCATAATAGAAATAAAAACCAATTTGATACATGTTTCCTCATTAGTTCCCTATTTCATCAAATAAAATAAAACTTCTAATTTATAGATCAGACGCTGAGCTGAAAAGGGCCAATTAATTTCTCTGGTCTCAAAGCAGGTTTTGGTTGAATATTATAATACAATTCTATTGTTGCACTGACACATGCTTATCTCATAAACATTAGTCAAATATCTTATTGTCACGTCTACTGCCACAGACACTTCTGCTGTCATTTTCTATTCACTACAACCAATGGTGGAATGTAATTAGGTAACTTTACTCAAATACTGAACTTGAGTAAAACTTTGACATACTTGTACTTTACTTGAGTATTTCCACATTTCCACTTCTACTCCACTGCCTTTTAGAGGCATACAGTGTGCTTTTTACTCCACTACATTTAGCTGACATCATTCTGCATAATGAGTACTTTTACTTTTGATACTTTCAGTACAATTTGACACTGAAACTTTTACTTAATTACATTTTGAATGCAGGAATGAAGGAATAATTTTGCAGTGTCGTATAATTACTTTTACTTAAATAAGGGAATAGAACTAATTCTTTCCCCACTGACTGCCACAACGATTATCACCATTAGTCCTATTGCTTTTAATATTACTGCTACTATGACTGTTTCTGCGGCTGTTGATTCTATTCTACTAACACCAGGGCCACTTTCATTAGTCACAGACTTGTTAAGAACTCCCCCATTTCCACCCTCTGACTCTATCCTCCCTCCCACTCTCCACTCACCTTCTATCTACCATTGATCAGTTCTGTAAAAACAATATCAATTACACGTCTGTCCATACTGGGAGGGGGGCTGCTCCCCTGTTGCTCTCCTTGAAGTTTGGTGTTTTTGTTTTGTTTCCTGTTGAAGGGTTTTTTAAAATGGTTTCCCTTGTCCCATATGAGGGTCAAAAGACAGAGGGTGTGGTACACTATAGAGTCTGTAAAGCCCTTTGAAGCAAATTACCTTATATGACAAATAAACTTCTGCATGGGCAGCTCAGTAACAAATCTCTCTGTCTCCCTTTTCAGTTTTATAGAAGCAACACCTCCTCGCAGGGCCAAAATTAAGTTTTCAGGACGAAGGAAATCACCTATATCAGAAATATATCCTTCACAAACAAAGACACCTGCAAAAACCCAAATACCTGCACCTCCGGTGTCTCCCTCACAACTAAAAACTCCAACAACACCTAAATGTGCTTTACACGTGTTGATAAGACCTGTAATTTGTCCTCAACATAGGGCATCTACACTTTCAGCACAAAAAATAATACGGACACCAAGTACTCCCAGGAAGCCTGAAATGCCTGGCAAACCTGAAGTTCTTGACAAAACTGTAATGCCCGGCATACCCAGATGCATTGGCCGACCTAACATTTATGGCCTGTTCAGAGATACCAAGCAACGAGGCTTACGAAGAGTGGCCATCTGTCTCCGCAACTGGCCCCCCAATTGGTCCCCCATTTGGCCCAAAGACTCTGGACAACCAGGAATGCCTGGACAGCCTGGAGATCCAGGCGAAGATGGAATACTTAGAGGTTATTGGGAACAGATATTGCCTAGTGGTCATGGCACACCCTACAGGCCAGGAATGCCAAGGGGAACTGGTGAACCTGGAATGTCAAACGGGCCAAGAAAACCCAATGAGGCTGGAATGCCTGTAGATACTGGCAAACCTGGAATGCCAGGAGATAATGACACACCTGGCATGACCAGTAGACCTGGAGCCCTCCATGAGCCTGGAATGCCTGGAGGAACTGGCAAACCTGGAAAGCCTGGAAAACCAAACGAGCCTGGAACACCTGAAGATAATGGCAANGGAATGCCTGGAGGTACTGGCAAACCTGGAAGGCCTGGAAGACCCAACAAGCCTGGAATGCCTACAGTTACTGGCCAACTTGGCAGGCCTACGAGGCCTGGAAAACTCAACGAGCCTGAAAAGCCTGAAGATACTGGCAAACCTGGAATGCCAGGAGATAACGACACACCTGGCATGCCCAGCAAACCTGGAGCCCTCCATGAGCCTGGCATGCCTAGAGGACCTGTAGCACCCCATGAGCCTGGCAGGCCTGGAGGTATTGGTGATCCTCGAATCCCTTATGGCCCTGGACCCCTCGAAAAACCTGACATGCCTGACATGGTCAGCATTTATGAAGAATTTGGAATGTCTAGTAAACCTAGAGCACAATATGAACCTGGAATGCCCGGAGGTTCTGGCCAACCTGGAATGCACAGAGATTATGACACACGTAGAATGCCTAGAGGTCCTGGAGCACCCCACGAACTTGAAAGGCCTGGAGGTTTTGGCAGGCCTGGAATCCCTTCTAGGCCTGGATCTCCTGAAGAACATGATATGTCTGAAATTATAGGCTTTCACAAAGAACGTGGAATACCTAGCTGGCCTGGAGCACAACATGAGCCTCGAATGCCTGGAGGTACTGGTGAACATGGAATCCTTTACAGTCCTGGAGCTCCCCAAGAACATGACATGCCTGACATTGTAGGCATTCATGAAGAATATGGAATGTCTAGTATGCCTGGTTCACAATACGAGCCTAGAATGCCTGGTGGTCCTGGCGAACCGGGAATGCACAGAGATCACGACACACGTAGAATGCCTAGCAGTCCTGGAGCACCCCACAGATTTGAAAGACCTGGAGGTTTTGGCAGGCTAGGAATCCATTCTAGGCCTGGAGCTCCTGAAGAACATGATATGACTGAAACGATGGGTTTTTACAAAGAGCGCGAAATGCCAAGCTGGCCTGGAGAACGGTTTGAGCCTGGAATGCATGGTTTATACAGAGGTCGCGGCAGACATAAAATACCTGGTGAAGGAAGACATTCTAGAAGATCTAGTTGGTCTGATAAAGGCATATATTTCAGAAAATCTATATGGTTGGACCAGGGCAGATATTCTACAAGACCTAGGTTTGGCAATGGCAGATATTACAAAAGAGCTAGATTCTTTGGTAAAGCCAGATTTGACAAAGGATCTAGATGGTTTAGTAAAGGTACATATTCCAGAAAATCTAGATGGATTGACAGGCGCAGATATTCCAGAAAACCTAGCTGGTTTGGCAATGGCAGGCATCACAGAAGAGCTCGATGGAATACCAAAGACAAATATTACAAAAGAGCTAGATTGTTTGGCAAAGGCAGATATTTCAGAGGATCTAGATGGTTTGGTAGAGGGGTATATTCCAGAAAATCTAGATGGGTTGATGGAGGCAGATATCCCGGAAGACCTAGCTGGTTTGGCAATGGCAGGCATCACAGAAGAGCTAGATGGATTACCAAAGACAGATATTACAAAAGAGCTAGATTGTTTGGCAAAGGCAGATATTTCAGAGGATCTAGATGGTTTGGTAGAGGGGTATATTCCAGAAAATCTAGATGGGTTGATGGAGGCAGATATCCCGGAAGACCTAGCTGGTTTGGCAATGGCAGGCATCACAGAAGAGCTAGATGGATTACCAAAGCCAGATATTACAAAAGAGATAGATTGTTTGGCAAAGCAAGATATAACAGAGGATCTAGATGGTTTGAAAAAGGGGTATATTCCAGAAAATCTAGATGGGTTGATGGAGGCAGATATTCCAGAAAACCTGGACAGTTTGGCAATGGCAGATATTCCAGAAGACCTAAATGGTTTGTCAAAGGCAGATATTACAGAACATCTAGACGGATTGACGGAGGCAGATATTCCAGAAGATCTAAATGGCATGGCAAACTGCAATGGTATCATGGGCCTAAACGACCTGCCTCCAACTACGGCATGGGAGGATGCTGTTGTAAATCTAAATGTTGTTGCAAAACTTGTACAGTTAGGTGTCCCTGCAAAGCTAAACATTGTTGCAAAGGTAAACAATGTCGCAAAGGAAAGTGTGGCTGCAAAGGAAAATCTTGCTGCAAAGGAAATCCTAATCACTCAGTGGTGATCTGTGAAGGACAGAGTGGGAAGCTAAAATGTCGTAAGTTACTAGTTCCTGCACACAATGTAGATCATGTGCCATGGCATACATGAATGTGTCTCATTGTCTCTAATCACTCTACTCCATCTCTCTGCAGCCAAGGGGACAATGATCCAGATGCAGTCAGCCATGTATGGTCGCCTAAGCAAAGCTTTTTGTTGGACCAAACAACTGGAGGGTAAAACACAAAGCTTGACCTGTACTAACAATATCACCAACATTATTGGCAAAAGGTAGGACTACGTCTAGACAGAGGTAAAAAAAAAATAAAAAAATAAAAAAATAAAATAATAATAATAATAATAATAATAATTATTATTATTATTATTATTATTATTATTATTATTATTATTATTATTATTATTATTATTATTATTAAGAAAGAAAATACAGCAGAATAAAAGCAAGTTTTCACATTTAAACCCTCTTTTCTAGATGTAACAAGAAGTCTGAATGTGAAATCAAGGCATCCAACTCATTGACAGGAGACCCTTGTCATCTCACGTACAAGTACTTGTCTGCTATTTACCGATGTGTCTGAGAGGCCAGACACAATGACACACATGTAAGATTTTACTCCTAATACTGTATATCTTAATGTTGGACAGCTGGTGAAATGTTGTATTTAATAAAAAAATGTTGGGGTTTACTATGCCTCAAGCAGAAGCACTATTATAATTATTAATTCATTATATTAAATACGATTTGATCTACTCTAAGGCACCTCTGGATGGGTTACAATTGTTTCAGGTCAGGTCTGTTCTTAATTATTTGTTAAACTTAACTGATTTAATCTGTGTTTATGTCTTTTTTACAGAGCCCAGACGTGTCCCTCCAATGAGAAGAAAAATGTGGCCTTTTTCTATGAATTATGTGTCCCAATTTCACACTACATAATCATTAAACTGTTTCCATTAAAAAAAAAGATATCAAACAGACTAAAACCACTGAGTGTGGTGTTGCATTTCCTACAAAGCAACAATCAACAAAATTAAAACAAATTAACTGTGATACTCCAGATCGCAGACTACAAAAACAGTACTTACTTAATACATAGTAGTAGTATTTAACAGAAATAAACAGCAGGCTTAAGTCCCACAAAGCTCTAGTCTGGGTCACATTCTTTTTAATTGGTTAAGGTTAATGTTTTAAATTAAGGTTGTGGTGGTCAAAGTCACGTTAACTGTTAAATTAGCACATAGCTATATTGTATGGAAATGGGACATGGTGTCAATTATTTGTCTTCTTTCTTTCTATCTTTCTTTCTTTCTTTCTAAAACACAAAGGAGGAGTAGGCTCTCTAGCAACAAACCAGAAACAAAGATATGTGGTTAAAGTCAATGCATTATTATTATTATTATTATTATTATTATTATTATTAGCATTATTATATATATCATTATTATTGGTGTAATAATAAGTATCATGACCTTTTATTTTTATTCTTTTAACTACTTTTGTTAGTATATATATATATATATATGTTAACTGAGTTGTGTGCTGTGATTTAGCCTGCCTAGTTTCTGTACTGTTTTTCTTTCCCTCTGATGTATGGGCTTGAAACAACTTTTTTTTTTAACAGCATCCAAAATGGGTATTCATTTGAAAATCAGTCTGAATTTTCTCAAGCCAAAAATGCTTTACTTTTAATAAACACAAATTTGCTATGAAAAAATATTGACAATATAGAGTACAACTGTGATTAAACTCTATTTTCAGTAGGATGCTGTGATGTTTTAAACCTCCTTTAACACCTCAAAAAGTGGCAGGTAACCTGGTAATGTTTGTACCCATATTTGTAGCATGTTTACTTCAAGTTCTGCTGGTTTCTTTTATCTTAATATTAATAATAATCAAAATACATACAATTTCATGTTTGAAAAATAAAGAATGAAGGAACCCTTGCATTGGATCTGTCATCTCTTTGTTTAAAAACTGTCAAGAAAAGCAACAATTAGAGCTATGCAATTGACGAATGATAATGATGTCAAGATGCTCACAATAACAATATTAGCAGAGGCTGATGGGAATGTACAAGATCCTGAATGATTATCCTGGCTGGGAAAGAGTTGATGGTCTTCAAAATGTTCTCATAATATTATGTCAGAGGTAATGCTAGACAACAACACTCACGGGAAGCCTACTTTTTATTATGACATCAATTTGACACTTAATAGTGTCTGTCTTATATTTTGTTAGATGTGATACTACGAAGCAGAATGGGGCAGACGTACACTATACTTTTGATTAAAACGTCTATATATTAGCTGCAGAGTTTGAGCTTTACATAAATATAAGTGCGAAAGACGGTTGAAAAAGGTGTTTCCGCCCGGTTTCGAACCGGGGACCTTTCGCGTGTGAGGCGAACGTGATAACCACTACACTACGGAAACCGATAATAATTTTGTAGCAATAAGCCATCAACTATCTGTCAAAGCCTGCTCTGAAAATATTTCCGTCAAATTATTGTCTACAGCAGAAAAATGTATTTCACATTTAAAAATTGATAGTAGTGACTGATCATTCTGCATAATTTTAGCTTTGTTAAATGATCGATTATCAATCTGATCAAATAGTTATTACAATTTAAATAAAGTTACATCTAAATGCAGTGTAAATGCAGTGGCTACAGTGGAGGAAGTGTATTTACGTGGGTTTGTTTGTCTTTCTTTTCACCCTGTTTTTGTTCCTCTTTTGACTATTTGCAAAACAAAGTTTTGGGAATCACAAGTTTAGCAGAATGCCCACACAAGTGACACAAACAACAGTTGATACTGAAATAAAAAATGTGTTTTGGGAGTAGTTACTGTGCAATCAACATGGTGATTCCCCCTCTGGACTATTTAGAAACAGCTTGGAGGGGAATTCTTAACTTGCCGAATTCCTCAAAATGTGACTGTTTACTGCATTTGAGGTCAGAGAGAAAGATACAAAGATACAGACATCCATCGAATGTTTCCCAGTGTTAGGGTTTGTAGGGTTTATACTTACTATAAACAGTGAGTGAAGAGAGATATCGTATAGTGCAGAATGACCATGGATGAATAATAAGAACTGGATAGGGTGCCTTGAAGCAATCTTTCCCTTTGGTGATGCATGAAAAGTTTCTGATGTAAATACTGTTTCTTTTTGTCTGGGGTGAAGCTAAATTGCTTTCGTTGATGTGTAAAGAGGAACTAACTCCTGTGGTGTGTTTTAAATACATACACACAGAGAGAGAGAGAGAGAGAGAGAGAGAG
>CAFUXE010001442.1:264541-298534 GCA_903364295.1 Serranus cabrilla | reverse complement strand
AGAGAGAGAGTATATAAGCTTAATTTCCATCGTTTTTCGTCTCAGCTGTCAGTCTGGTGTATCTCAGCATGGAGGGGACCTACGTCAGGCATGTGGAGCTGTTGGGCTTCGAGAAGCGATCATTCCCGAGTCAGCACTATGTAAGGCTCTAAACATTTACTCTGCAAATACTGCTGTAAGGGCTTAAAATATTAACTATCAAAAAGAAAACAAAAACAGTAGTACCACGTCAAAGTTCAGAATCAAGAATCTGGTTTTTGAACAACATTTTGAATAACAGTTTTTGTTGTATTTTTGGTGAAATACTACAGGTAAACGCCTGTTTTTTATGCGCTGGTCTATTTTGAGATTTTGGGCTATTTTCTTCATTAACATGTCTTCTTTCAGACTAGTGGAAAGAAAACCTCCCAAATACACATTTACGAGTTCATTTTACTACACTTTGTCTATTTGCCTCTTTAGATTTTTACTAAATTCCTAAAATAATTGTCTTGAAAAGTAAACAACTGGGGGATTTTACGGTGATATCTATTATGTTAAATAACATTTTTATCCAAATTCACCTGTAGTGTCTTTACACTGTCTGGAATTTTATAATGCATAGCTTAAATAAATAAAAAACATTAGATGTACCATAAATTATTATATTGGAAATGTTTTTTAAGTCTTAACTTTTGTCATCTTGTAGTCTTAACATCAGTAATTAATGTTATGGCAAAATGTATTAATCAAAATGTTTAACCTATTCACCCTTAAATGTAACATTACCTGTGCAGGTGTACATGTTGATGGTGAAATGGAGCGACCTCTCTGAGAAACTGATCTACAGGACGTACCCTGAGATCTACACCTTCCACGTGAGCTCCTTCACTGCACTGCATAACAAAGGCTCTGCCCTTCTACAACTTAAACAAAAGCAGAATAAAATGCAGCACTTTAATCATAAATGTTTTATGTTTTTGGCTGCAGAAATCTCTGAAGGAGATGTTTCCTATCGAGTCTGGTCAAATCGAAAAGAAGGACAGAATCATCCCGTCATTACCGGGTAAAAAAATAAATCATTGTGTTCCCTATATTTAAGCTGTTTGTATGTGACAGAGTGCAGATTTTGCATTTTGTCACCAAGGCAACAACTGTTTTCCTGCCTTCACAGCTGTTGAACTCTCATTTCTACATTTGTCTTTTTGTAGGTCAATCTGCTTAGTTTGTCATTTTTTTTAAAGCTGAAAAATTAGGAAGTGAAACTATATTTGACACTATCAATTACTCGTTTTCTCACAAACTGCTGTCAAAGGGAGTAGTGATATGATGCATTTCAAAGATCTTCTTAGATAAAAACCCCTCTGTTTGCTGTATTGGTCTTTCAGGAAGCACCTGTGATTATGAAACACTTTTGTGAAGCCACTTCTCTTTTTATATTTGTTGAAACAAATGAAAAAGCTGCAACACATGCTGCAATCACTGATGTCAAAATGTGGAGCTTTTCAGCAGCTGTGAGCAGCCAATGATTAAAAAATTGATTTGAAAACGGACAAGACAAGACTAAAAAAGGAAGAAAGGGGACTTGCATAAACAAAGTGCTCAGTTTGTACCTTGTCACTGGGGCAGGGCACTCTGAGGTACAGCTGTTGGCTTGTAACAAGAGCAAAAAACACTGCGTGGGGTTCAGATAGTAACTGTTAGCATATGAATTAATCTTAATATGTTTTATAGCATGTTGGTTTGTTATCATGTAAACTCTTTGTTAACATCCAGCATTACTTTTACATTTAGCACGTACCTTTACCATACTTGTGTTAACAGTTAGCAAGTGTAGCAGATAGCAACTTTATTGACTCCATTGTTACAGACCGTAGAGGCGTTATTATGGATCCCACTGCAGCTCACGACAAAACACTGTGTAACACAGGAAGTAACTGAAGCACTGCACTGACCATTTTATCGTCCACAGGGTGGATGTTGTTGTGAACTGCAGTGGGATATATAATAACACACCATAGAGAGCTAACGTAAAGATGTATTTTTGTAGGCCAACCCGGAAATCTAATCTACAATCTACAAGAGTTTGCAAGAGCACTGAAAAACATGACTAGAGGCTGTAAGGTGGACTAATGAGAGACTTCCTGTCCGAGTCCGGCGTGATGATGACAATGTCCTGGACAACCACTGTAGTCTCATTTTTCCACTTGTAAGCAACTGCCTTTTTAAGGACACGTTAAAACTTAAAAATTCACAAGTGGCAGTATTTACTAACGTGTTTTATGACATATAACTATATATAACTATAAATGCGAACATCTCAGTTTGTGTTAACCACAGACTTTACTTCAGGCATCTTACCAAACCCATTCAAAATCCTCATTAACTTTGAGAGTATAGACCCCAGGGTGCTAAAATGCTAACTTACTTCCAGGTGTGAGAACTCACTCCTGTGGCGCCCTATAGATTTATGGTGGTTTGCTTGCTGACAGTTCGACTTTGAGGAGAATATAGACGGACATAACAGCTTCAGTTTGCTGCAGGAACGGGCTGTTTGACAGCAAGATGAAGACAACATGCTTTGCCACTGGAAGTAACTAGCTTACTGCTACTTCTGCTGTCTGACTGGAAGTTACACAGAAAATCCGTTTTACAGTAGCGCACCAAAAATGATGTTGTAATGAGGGTATTTTATGGACTTCTACTTATTCTTGCATCAGAGGAACTGCAGCTTTCACTATTCAATGACAGCCAGGTGTCATAAAAGACACAGCGGCATTGAGCAGGTCGGTTTTCTGTTCCTGTTCAGGTTTTCACGGTACATTCTCCTGAAAACAGAACTGCACACAGTCCCTTTGTGAAAGCTTGGTTACAAAACCAGACTTGTTGCAATGAAGAGAAAGAGAAGCAAAGACAAAACCTCAATAATGACACAACCGCAGCTAACACAGGGCTGGAAATTTCCACCTTATGAAAGCAGTCCTGGAAAGTACAGTTTGAAGCATGTGTACTTTTGTTGGGATTTACATTTTATGCCACTTTATACTTCTAGTCTACAGTTCAGAGGGAAGTATTGCACTTTTTACTGCACTACATTATACTGACAGCTTAAAAGTCATCTTGCAAATTAAGATTTATTCAATGTATTATTTATTTATTCATTATTTATTAACATACTGCTTACATGTTCAATGATCAGTCATAATATTTCATATATTTACATATTTAGAGCTTCCTTTCTCTAGATATAAAATTTGGTCCAATGTTGAAAAGATGATGTACAATTTAACTCAATAATTAAGTTGTCTCAACTGAAAAAAGTCTAATTTAAAGCTTCAAATAATATTTTGTTGTTCTCCTTCCTTTTTATTTCTCTTTTTTCTCATTTGTTTTAGAGAGAAGAAAAATGAATTGGTACACACAATGTAGTAATTCAGGCACTCTTTCGGGTTTTGGCTGTTAAACATGTTGTTGTATTATCTTTTGAGTTGCCTTCATTGTATTATCCAAGACAATGGACTGTTTCCTGTAAGAAAACAATTATTTGAACTGCCATAAAATGATCATTGAACAAACATAAAAAAGATGTTAAACATATTTTATGCCCCACCTACATGCACAATCTCTCAAATTCGCAAAATTACATCACTGAAAAACATGTCAGCATGTCCCTAGTTGTTGTTGCTGTTGTTGTTGTTTTCTAACTAAGACTGATCCTGTTTGTGTTTTCAGCACCGCGGTGGCTGTTGAGCCAAAAGTCACCAGAAACCAATCAGAGCACCCTGGCAGAGTACTGCCACTCGCTCATCAACCTGCCGCCTCACATCTCCCGCTGCAAACACCTCGCCAGTTTCTTCAAGGTTCGACCCGAGGACGAGAACCCACCAGCCCCAAACACGTCAGTATATCACGCACACTTCTGCTGCCATTACAGCTGATTTGTTAGACGTAGGAGATGTTTCTCTTCCAAATAAATGAGTGAATCTAACAGAAATTGACAAATGAAAAATGATCACTTATTCTTCAGACTGAAAAGAAACGAGACATTTGTGGTGTCCAGGGAGTTGGCCAGAGGCAACGCATCTGGTAAGAGTCATTGCAAACCACGAGCACTCCACTTCAAACTTTTCTGTTTTCCACTGTATTTCCATGTTATAACACAACTTTCATATCAGGATGAAACTCTTCCATTTTTCTCACACTAATATGCTTTTTATATATATAATATATAAAGAAAAGGTGATTGACTTGATCTCCAGCTACTGGATTAATTTAGAAAACTTTGCTCCATTAAATGTTACATGTGTTTCCTCAAACTAAAAGAGACACTCTTGTGTTTTACCTCTCAGAGATTTCTGGCCCCATCATATTGGACACCTACAGAGTGGTTGCAGACTTCGTCAAAACATCCAAACATGAGATCAACCTGCACACCGGAGACCTGGTGGAAATTGTGGAGAAAAATCAGAATGGTGAAAAGACTTCATATTTTTATTTATAGCGGGTATCCCAGTGTTTACCAAGATACCAAAACTGTGAGGCTGAATTCTGGAGAATTGTGTCTCAACAGACCAACATGTCATTTATAATATTTCCACTTGATCAAAAACAATATGATGCAGAATTCTTGAGAGCCTGTATGGATCCAATGTAGAATAAGATGTTTTATTAATATGAATGGGACATTTATTATTTGTTTTAATTTTGCTTGTATAGTAATTTAGCTTCTTATTCATTTGACTATTATTTCCTTTTATTTATTTATACATTTTATTTTGGAGTAATTTTTTAAAAGTTTATAATAAACATGTTTTTTTTAATGTATTGTAAAAAAGAATACGATTTTAATTTTTTTTTATTTTGGGTTCTTATTTGTTTTTGTTTTTACAGCCCAGCACACCCATTAATTGTCCCAAAGCTATGTCTACATTATAATTTTCTTTATGAATTCCTTTATGCTGTTCAGGTTGGTGGTTCTGCCAGTGTGAGTCTCGTCGAGGCTGGGTTCCTGCGTCCTATTTGGAGTCTCTTGATGGACCGGATGAGGCCGAGGACCCCGAGCCAAACTACGAGGGTTAGCTTTTTACATTATTATTATTATTTCTTTAATCAAATACGCATTTACAGTCTTTTTACACTGCTTTTGTATTCTGTCAGGAGAGCTTCACGTCACAGTCAAAGCCTACGAGGCAGAGGAGAAGGACGAGATCTCTCTGGAGCTCGGTGAAACCGTCGAGGTCATCCACAAGCTGTTAGACGGCTGGTGGGTCGTCAGGTATAATCTACACACACACACAATTAGGAAACCTCTTACGATGTACCAGCTTATTTTCAACAATAATATAAACCCCTTTACTAATACTGATTGGTGTTGTATTGAATATTTTTGGATAGCCTGATTAGTCAACTTTACAAGGAAGGATCGTGTACTTGTGCTGTCAGGGACCTCAGTAGCGTGTTCTATGACCGAAGAGAAATAACACTGTAATAACATTTCCATACTGTTTTTTGGGGGGTTTACATATATATATGCACAATTCGAGATATTGAAATGAGACCCAATGTGACACTAATGACAGAAACCCCCCCAAAAAGACACACTTAAAACAAACTATAAATATGAAATCCTAAGACATACAAAATCAGGAGATCATATACAAAGCAGAGCATGATTGATACAGTCACTGACTTTAGAAAAATATTCTATCAATAACATTATATGTACATATATATTAATAATTATCATAATTAATATCACATTAGCAAAGATTAACCTCTCCAAGAACCAGCTTTATAAATAAGCAATCTAGGATATTTACAGTGAACTGTGTTATATTTCTTGCACTTTTTAGATTTTGTGCATCTGTTTATTATGAATAGAAATGTCTTTCATATTAATATTTTCTAAAAATGTATTCTTACTGTTTTAAGTATAAGTTAAATGAATATACTTTTACAGGAAAGGAGATGAGACTGGTCATTTCCCCTCCATGTTCCTGCACAAGGCTGGCAAGAAAGAAAAATATGAAGCACAGAGGGCGAACCTCCAGGGACAGAAACCCCCACCTCGCAGGTAAGAGAGTACACACCGGAGGATTTATATATTTTATGTCATGCAAAGAAGTCATTCAAACGCTGTAAATGTATGATGTACAGTCGAATTACTTTTTACATTCTTAAAACAAATCCGAACTACGTTTTGAGGTACTTACTTTAGCAACTGATGAAATGAAACACAGCATTGTAGTGGATTGGAAGTAGAAAGAGTCAAGGGGACAAAATACCAAATGTGCTATGTACATAAGTACAGCACTTATAAATAAACATTAGTTCACATTCAAAGTTCAGGAACAGGAACTGATATAAGAGATAAGATTAACTCTCAAAGCACATTTAAAACTTGCAAAGCTCAAGAGATGGAGCAGGAAAAATATTGTAAAATCAAGACCTCTGCTTACCAGCACAACTCTGTGTTTCCTGTTTCGGTTTCAGGTCTACCATCCGAAATGCCAAGAGCATTCACAACAAGTCTCGGCAGCGAATCACCCAGGACGCCTATCGCAGGAACAGCCGCCGGTACCTCCAGCAGAAGGGCAGCCGCCTCACTGAGCCGAAGAGAAACTCCAAGAATGCTGCAAAGTCACCGCTGAGGGAGAGAAAGAACCAAGGTAAGGGAATCTGAACATGATATTTATTTATTAAGTTTGATCAAACAAAACTTGTATGCTACCAACAAATATTTATACTGGCACCAGTTATGGAAGAAGTACTCAAACTCTTTCCTGAAGTAAAAGTATTGTGTCATTTGAAACCAACAGATAATGTTCCCGAGCTGTCGGGCTCCAGTTCAGAGAGCGAGCTAAAGAAGGAGGCTCCGGTCATCCCTCCTCGGCCCAGTCAGGAGCTCATCCTGGAGCGCTGCAGCGACAACACCTGCAAGAAAGTCAGCATCCACCGGTCACCTGCCGGCTCAGACAGCTAGCACCAGGATTTAACATAAGTTTTACAGTCGCCATGCATTGTATGAATTTTGAGAGCATTTTTTGTTTTTTTAATTTGTTGCCGCCAGTTCAAATGTAACCATAAACAAATGGAATTTAGGGGAAATAAGTCATGTTACATTGCATTACAAAACAATAAACAGTGTAAGGGGAAATTGTACCAGATAATTTATTCTTTAAATAATTTTTTTTGGAAAAAACTCATTTGAAAATACCCAAACCAGCCATTTCTTTTTAGCTTAGCAGACTGCCAGAAATGCCTTTGCTATGCTATCTCACTAAAGCAGCTGTTGATGACTTGTGACCCCTACTGGCAGGAGGAGTTAGGAGCTGGTTAAAAGGGGTGAGGAGGAGTCGACAATCAATGACGAAATAAGAGCAAAAAAACAATTGCTTGTTCAACTCTAACTCATTGCTAGTGCTCCTATTCATAATGCAAGAAAAATAAGCTATAACAAAGCTATATTTTTGGGTAAAAGCTGACTATATGTGGTTGTATAAGACTGCAAAAAGAATTGTATTTCTGTTGGTGAATAAAGGTCTGAAAGCTTTTACATCTATTTCAAAACATCTGAAGAGCTTTGTTTGTTTGTTTTTATTTGCTGGTATACAATAATAAATAAAAAAATCTGCATTCTTTCCTCAAATTATTTTCTTTTTCACATCATCCTCTGCACAAAACCCTCTTTGGGTTTTAATTAAATATCTCTTCTTTTTTAAAAATTATTGGAACATTTACTGTTTAGCCATTTGGAACTTAGATTAATATTTCCATGAATTTCCTGGCTTTCTCACGTTACAGCACTTCATATAATTTCTGTAGAAGCTAAACAGACAGAGGTTTCCAGGTTCTGTGGAAGGAGGTTACAGGGAAAGTGGGTCTGTCTTTAAAAAGCTTCAAAGTCAACAGTCTGCAGCACATTTAGAAATGAGGCTGAGGATGTCGAGGACAAAAAGTTGTTCTAGTTCTCACCCTGTGTGGCTGTTTCCTTAATATACCCAGCTAACGTACAATGTGGTACAAAATATTAACCAATAACTAAATTAATGCTCAATAACTAACTAAAAAATACAATAATACACGCATAAATAAGAAATAACCGTTAATAATTAACATGAAATAAATCATTGCATATTTTATTGTACACAGTTTAACAAAGGCCATTTATTTATTTTTATATCCCTGTATCGTCGAATCATGAGAAATGAGGTTCTATCTTCTGCATCTGATATCCATTTCACATTTCGTTCTCTTGCGTACTGTCTTAGAATATGGGTTGTAATTGTATCCGGGTTGGTTCTGTAACCCCAAAGAAATGACAAAAACATAGTGACAAAAAGAATTGACCCCGACGTGATTTGAACACGCAACCTTCTGATCTGGAGTCAGACGCGCTACCGTTGCGCCACGAGGTCCTACATTCTTGTTGTCAATCCTTAAGTACATAAAGGAAACATAAACCAGTGGATCAACTGTCTGTGTACTGGTTAGTTTGGCATTGTTTTAGGGTTGTTTATTGGTCTCCACGGCAAACCATTCAGCAGCAACCGTAACATAATGCAAGGTAAAATAAATAAAGCTGGAGCTAGCTTACAAGCTAAGCCCTAGCTAGTGCTAGCGAGGTTTAGCTAATGATTAGTTAACCACCGGAAAGGAGGTCACTGTGTGAAAAGAAACACCGTTAATTTACCTTTAATAATGTAAGTCAATGTCCTGGACAGGGAGAATGATAGCGACACAAAATCATTCAACCGACAGCGATAACTAAAGCACTCACTCTAGGCTATGTAAAAGTATTGGTAACTAGCTGACCTTAGGTAACTTCGGCCTACGATAACTAAGTTAACCGCCACTGAGCTCGTGTTGCGGACACGTCAGGCGTGTACGTAGTTGATGACAAAAAGCGTACCAATTATATTTGACAGAAGTCAAACAAAAACATTGAACATCGGTGTAGTGGTAGCATCAAGACCTAGGATGATACATATATGTACACACTTCCCTGGTGGTCTAGTGGTTAGGATTCGGCGCTCTCACCGCCGCGGCCCGGGTTCGATTCCCGGTCAGGGAACTACTTTTTTCATGAACTGGGTACAAATTACTTCGTATTGACTTTCTCGTGAAGAATGCATTACAACTGTAAGTCAGTGGTAAAACGTGACATGTACAAGTACTTATTTTTCACAGCTACCTACGCAAACCACAAGTCCCAAAGTATTTTGATGTATTCATCGTTAGAATAGCTTATTATATTGCATTACTTAAATATATATAGTGATCTTGCTTCTACATCTTTAACGTTGTTACTTTAACTGCTGCGCATCATACTGTAACTGAATAAAGAGCATCTTATATATCGTACATAAAAAAACAGTAAAAGATACATAAGTACAAACATAGTATATTAGAAGTATGAGCCTCAAATGGATATAAAAGTGAGGTGACGATTTATTTAGGAAACACAATGAATCATCCCTTTTTGAAAATATTAATCATATTACAATAATACTTCTATAGTATGAGTACAGCTGGGGTAATAATGATGATGCCATTAAAATAATCCATCGTCAATACAGGACAGAGGACAGATTGGTGTGTTACAGTAGAGATCGCTCTTTCTGCCTTGCATCTTCATTTTCCCTCCTCTGCAGAGATTGCGTGTCCTGCCTGCTGCATAGAAATGTATCAAGTTGTGCAGATTTAAGGAGAAGAAAACCGGATATCACATGATTATCTCATTCCTTCGTAGTAAAATATAAAAAAGTAATTCCCGAAGCCAAAAACGTGTAACTGAATCCGTACCATACAAAGATTTTTTCTTGGTGCGTATAATACTATTCGTAGGCTGGGACAGTCTGCAGCCCCACAGAATTGCATTTAACATATTGCATCCCCCACTCGTGCAAATTGCAATTTCAGTATGGAGAAAAAACGATTAATAATGCAGATAAATACTTTATTATAAGATAAAATGAATAAACCTTAAAAGGACTGTAATTCAGTTGCATCAGTCCCAATTTCTGGGATTTGAGGACGTGTAGGACCGCAAAGTCGTATGAGATAGAACACCACCCACCTCCTGAATAAAAAAGAAATTAATACAAAGACACCCTGCAGAAAAGAAAATCCATCGCACTCTTATTTTGAAAACCTTGCCGGAAACGCTTTTATCTTCTTATCGCGTGCTTGACGCTCGGTGCTGCAGCCTGTGCGGTCGTAGAGGGGGAGGACTCGCATCGCTCCGGTTCGTACTTCTCCAAATGCCACCGGACGCTGACAGCGGCCTCGAACCGGACGGACGGACAGCGGGGGACGGGACCGCGACGTGCGGGACTAACCGGGAACATGGCGGCGGGAACAACAACCTGCTCGGTACCGTAGCGAAGATAAATCAGAGGAACGACGCAGTTGGCGGGCTGGTAACGGAGGAGCATCACTTAAACACAGGTCAACGAACGTCAGCAAACAACACCTTAGATAGCTAAACAAAGATAAATAAGATAAAGATAGATCAATTGATCTCTATATTTGCCAATAAGTCTTTCAATCGATCGGTCACAGTTTGTTGTTTTAAAATGATCCCGTGATGACTTGCATGATCTCTGCTGATGGCCTGCTTTATATCTTATTTGGATCAATGTACTCAATAATTGTAATTTAGTAATTATTATTTTTGCTCTGTGTATACTGGGCAATGCAATTCTATGCCATGGTATAAAATGTTTTATTTTTTAAATTAAATGAGAAAAAAATAATTTCTTTGCAAATGTCTGTCCCCTCTTCTCCTTTCTTATTGGAATTTTTTTTATTTAATAAAAACACAGTAAGACAGTTGGAGACAAAGTGCTGAGAGTATTCATTCATTACAGAATACAATAAAAATATTTATGTGATTAGATAAAGAAAAAGCAACAATAAGAGATTAGGTGAATCAAGAGGCAGTATATGGTGCATTACAGGTAAGATCTGTTTACTCCACATAGGGTAAATTAAACTTAAACCTGTTGCACAAATTTCTTAAAAAGAGTGCAATGAGGGTAGGTGGGCAAAACTATTAAAAACAACAACAACAACATCAATATTATGGCCACAGCAGAAGAGCTACATTGAAGTCTGTATTTGATTTGAGTAACTAACGCTGAAAGCCAATTGTGATTAAACAAAATTTATAGATAGTTGGGGTGTTTGATCATGGCAAAATTCAAAATAATTTTTTTGTCAATGTTGAAATCATGATTATCTAACATGATTATGTATAAACATAATAAAAATCAACTATGCTGTAACATTACTAAACATATACACAATATATAAAAAATAATTTGACCTTAGTCTTAAATATACTTCCACCAAAGGACTTAATTATAACAATTATTTTTGTTTAGGTGTTTAGGTGCTACTGTTTCAAATTCAAGAGTGTATTAGTCATAATAAATGTGAAAGGAAGCTTTCATCCTTAAGTTTGCTCTTTGTGTATTTACATTTATATATGCATCTCTGTTTACAGACGCGATGAGGGGAAACCTGAAGGCAGCAGCCAGTTTATAAGCAGCAACAACAGCAACAACAGCAACACAGCGTGCAGTACCACACTCAGCATGGGCTACAAGGTAACATCACCACTGTTTACCACACTGAACACAGAAGTATTCAGATCCTTTACTGACGTTAAAGTACTAATACTACAATGCAATAAAAGAACAACACAACAAGTAAACATCCTGCATGCATTTTTTTTTTACGTAAGCACCACTATTCAATCAGCAAAATGCACTTGAAGCACTTAAAATAAAAGTGCTCATTATGCAGTGAAATGCTAGCTGTCCCTGTTTTACTATTATATGATGTTCATCAAAATATAGTCATTGAAAAGCAGGAAAAGTAAAATTACAGTTCTCTCCTGTGTATAATATTCTACATAATATAATACAACAACACATTTATGTTCTGTAGCGGGTGCCGTAACTTCATTTAGCTCGATTTTGTGTTGATGTGTGATGTTTTGTTTACTATGTACGCATTTTAATTTTTTCCCTTCATTTTGTCGTATTCTGTCTACCTCCTTTTTGAGTTGAGAATGCATTATGAATAATAACAGTTTGAGCTTCAGCCTACATTATTATTTTGCTACAGTGTTTTCCCAAATTGCATGCAATCCATGAAAAGTTTACGTTTTTTTCAAATTTTGTCAGTGAAAATGTGTAGGAACACTATAAAGAGACACTTAATCCTTCAGTTTATCACAAATAAAATGAAACGGCCCCTGAAAAAAGCTATAAGTATCTCAAATTTATACTTAAGTACATCACTTGAGTAAATATTCCATTTCACCACGCTGAACACCAGCAGACAGCAAACATCAGCCCAGTCCAGTGTATAAAACAAAAATAGTTTTCCAGTGCCAGTGTTTGAAACTCAGGTGGCTCTCGCCTCAGTAATGTGTATTTTGAGAGTGAAAATCTGCAGATGACTCACAGCTTCAACAGTAGTAACAGCTACTGTTTGTGTCATGATTCATTCTCTGCACTGATACACCTACAGTACTATGAAATATGCAGATGAAACCGCACTCATCCACTGACAGAAAAAAAACAGTCAGCTGGAAGGACATTTTGGGCATTACGTCAAAACAGGGGGAGCCATGGAGCTCAACCCATTTCAAGGACTGAAAGCCAGGATATCTTGGGTTGGGGGGTGCTGTTGCGCAGGCTTTGATGTAGACAGATTTTTGCAAGCGCCCACCATGTCAACTATAAAACATAATATGAGTTGGTACCAGAATAAGAATCAGACACTTTATTGATCTCTGGGGGGGAAATTGCTTTGTTATAGTTGCTGCTGTATGAAAATTAGAAAGTAATTCTGTAAATAAATAAAGGTAGAAGAGCCCACAACACTAAATACATAACAATATAAAATACAAATGCAAGTCTTAAGTAAATAAAGGTTTGTACAAATAGAAACACTAGCTCCAGACTGTGAGGGTGGCCTCAAACACCAGAAAACCAAGAGGGTAAGCATACTGGCACTGCAGCACCTCAACCAAGAACCAGGGCGAAACCAAAACCTGGACTTTCCTAGACACAGACATCAGACAGTCTCTCCACTCTCCTGTTTTCTCCTTTTTTCTCTACCCATTGCAGAGCAGAGAGGCAGGTGCAGTGACAACTAAGCAGTCCACTAACTTGTTGTTCTCACTACCAGTATTAGCAGCTCTGTTTCAACAATGTTAGGCTGAAAAAATGTGCATGCAGGCTGAAATTCAACCATGGTGTTCTGTCGGGATTAGAGAGAAACTTTAGCTCGGGCCCTCTGTGCCACAGCTTGCAGAATTTGCATATCTGGCGCATGGTGAGCCTAATGCAATGTGGCATGGAGGGACACCGGGCTTTACGGTACCTGCAGCACTGCAGAAAACAGAGTACCATCACAAGTACCATCGGCTTTATACTCTGACAACATTTTAAAAATTGTTAATAAAGGGTCTGTTTTAAAAAGCACAGCATTACCTCACCTATATTTTTGTAGCTTTGTTGGTATGTCCTACCACATTTAACAGATGCTTTACTCTTCACATCATCATTTATTATTTTCTGCCATTAAAGAAATGACAAGATATTTAGTTGTGCAGCTGGATTTGTTTTCCTCCTGAAGCATAAATGTCACAAGGCAGCAACCAACCAATCAAACACCTCTCTGTGGTTTGAGGGTTGCTGCTGCTGACACACACGTAACCATCTAACTCCCTCTCACTCCGCCAGGCCGATTAAAACACACACACACACACACACACACACACACACACACGCCACAGAAACATACACACTCCTACCTTTTAATCTTGAGTAGTTTATGGCTCCATAAATCCATGCATAACACACACACACACACCTCTGGCTGTGTGTGTGTGTGCGTGTGAAGGCAGGGGATTTAGGGTGACATCTTTAAGCAGATATCGAGTGACAACACCATCTGTCTGAGGCTGTGAAGCTCTGCAGCGCTGCAGTGATGCAGCCATTACATTCATTCATTCATTCATTTATTCGTTCATTCAGACGTCACATCCTCTGGCAGCCATGTTGGAGGTCCACAGCTGTGTGATTTACATTTTGCAGGTGATCAACACCTCTAATGTGCTGATATTAATTCAAAATTGTTCAAATCTGTTATAACTGCTATTTGTATAGAGTTTCAGCTCATTAATAACCTGTCTGGCCACAACGTTACTGTTCTGGTTCACTCTCGAAGTCTGGTTTTTAGAAAAAAGGCAGTAAAAAGCCGCTGCACACTACCTGCTCAGCAGCAAGCAGCAGACAGATTAGGGACTAACTTGTTAACACAGTGGAGCAGCTAAAGAAGCAGGTGTTTCCCTCAGGAGTTGGTAGAGACAAAATTAGAGCTAAAAGAGAGGATATTTGACTTACAATGGCACAAACACGGTCATTTTCACACCCAGTGCCCACGTTGTGTAATGTACTTCTGCCCATCTGTGCGCCCATGGTCGTGTTGGGCTTAAAATGAAGAATGGTCAGGTGCATTGTTGGTACATTGCAATCTTGAGTTATCGCTCTATTGACCAACAAAAACCTGGTCTGTTGCTTTTGAATCGCTTTTGTTTCGTTATTTAATCTATTCTATACGTATTTGTTTGGCATTCATTGTGGACATCAATGAAAGAATGTCATTGCACAGGGAAACATGTTTCCTTACTGTGCACCTGACAATAAACCTCTCTGAATGACTTTTCCTGCTATTTAAAGGGTGCACAGGGTTCACAGCGTGCGTTCACTCAGTTTGTTACACACAGGTATAGCAGAGCAGTTTTAGCGAGCTAGTCAGGTCATAAAAAATATTCATAAATCATTTTTATTTATTATGGCTGGGTGAAAAAATCATTAATGAGGAAAACATTAGTTAAAATATGAAACTGAACTGCAGTTTCACCCATAAATGCCCAAAACTGCAGCACAACCTCAACGATTATTTCAGCTTAAAGTTTAGGTCTGTGTCCTCTGTCAAGTTCATAACTACATTTTTAAATTCTGCTGCTTAAATGTCCCACAGTTTTCTTTGCAGTGACATGGAAACATTGACATTCACTGAAAGCAGCCTCTGTGATCATTAAACCACTTATATATCAATACAACACATCATTTAAAAAGCAGCAGCCTACAGGGGCTGGCAGAGGGGGAGTGAAACAGCCATGTGGGTGCAAGTCTCTTAGTCAGAAAAAATACCGAATGTAGGTGGGTGGCGGGTGGATGTCCGACCTGATTGGCACTTCCTCCTCAGTTAAATAGGTTATCAGTGCATTTGCTCATATGCAGTGAAATGGAGTAGTTGAAGGGGCAGAGGACTGGAAGACGTTCGCTTCTCTAGTTTGCTGAATTCACTATTCAGGCACACTTGACTTTTAAAGGGAAACCGAGATGACACTGATTGGTTTATTGGTGTTAAGCCCAAAACGCACCTATGGCTAATTAAGAGGCCAGTATGTAGGGCCCAGAGACTTTTAATGAATCACCATGTTGCTCTGTAACTGCTTGATGTGGAAATAAGCAATGTTTGTTAACAAGGTCATCATGAATTGTCTCAAACGAAAAGCTACATAACTACGTAATTTAAGCTGAAATGTGTCCAAACAGCCCTGGTGATAATCATCATATTGATAACACTGTGCGCTGTTATTAATCAAGAGAGGAAAATGGTGCAGACAGCTGCTTCATTCAACTCAACTAAAGAGGAAGCAGCTGTTTCCCACCAAAAAGCCTCTTCATTTTTACCCTGAGGTCAATCTGTGTAATCTTTTCCGTCACTTTGTTTTATCTCCGCTGGAAGTACAGAGGGTTCATTCACAAACTGAAACGGACTTCAGGCGGTTTCATTTCAGCATAGAGTCACAGTGCACAAGTGTTTTCCATTTTGAATTCCTAAAAAAGTTCCTGTGACACACACTTTTGGTTTCACTGATTTAATGTGAAGCTGTTCTCCCCTCATATCAGCTGTTAGTTTTGGTATGTTTTGATAGGCACCTTTTATTACTTGTGACATTGTTTAGACAAATGATCAATCTAAACCTGTAGCACTTACAATGACTCAATAGAAAGAAAAATATACTGTAATAAAAAGGCAGTATCAGTGAGTGCTGCCTGAAATATCACATCTATTGGATGGATTGTGATTAAATGTGGCTCTTCATTCTCGTTTCCCCTCAGGATTATTGACCTTTGGTAACGATTTTTAGAAAACAAGTTATTCACACAAACAATCCAAATCAAATTGCTGATGTGCTGTTCCTCATGTGATTGCAGCGTCAGACAATACAGAGTGGAGCTCATTCTGCCTCTGGCTTTATGCAAACCAGCTGCTGTACGTATAGAAATAACACAGCAGGAACATATTGATTTTATAAGCTCTCTGCTCACATAGGCAGTCATGTGTGCACTTGTTTTCCATAGGGTCTGATATATGTGGTGGATTCAGTTAATTCCTGTTGTCCTCTGTAGCACCAGGAAAAACAAAGCATGTGTAGTATATATTTGCCTGAATCCAGGGCTGGGTTTTCATTAGATCTTATCAAATTCTGTTTTAGATTCATCTTTTTTCTTACACTTATGTGGGTCAAGGTGTATATAAAGCAATAAGCAATGATGCCCAACTTTTCCTTAGCTACTCCTCCTGGGGCATCCCTTAGTGTTCCCAGGCCAGATGGTATGAGATCCCGCGAGCCTAGACCTAGACATGAGCTCAGTACCTCCCAGTTGATAAAGCCGTAAGTTTTGTGCTCCTGTTAGGGCTGCACAATATATTGTTTTGGCCTCAATGCTGCAATGTGTTTATGCATTGTTGTAATTTTGCAGAACATGCAATGTGAAGTAACTCAAACACATCATACTACTCTTTCTTTTTTTTTTTTTTTTCCTACTGATTGATACAAAAAGTAAACTACAGATTCCACAGATTAATAATGAACTGAAAATATAATTCAGGGGGAAAAATGTATTTGCGGGTCATCACTATTAATGTCTATACAAACAGTGTCATTACGGTTAAATTGCTTACGAGGGCACAAACTGTTTACAAGAGCACAAAGTTCTTCATATTCTAGTCTCTTTTTAAAAAATCACGATGACAGTTTTTCCCCTGATATTTTTCAGCTTTTGTCGTTTTTCCAGTTTTTGGTGGAATGTGATTCAACCTCGAGTCGAACAAACTATCAGGTTTACTCTGCAAGCTTGAGTTAAATGGCTCCTGTAGCCAGCAGTCAAAAAGGAAAAAAGCTGTGTGCACATCTGGATATGATTTATTCATACATGACGGTATTAGGTTTTTCTGATCTATCTAAGACTTCTACAACAGGTGCCAAGCAGCAATAAGGGTTGTTTTGGCTACAGTTGTTAATGGCAGCATTGTTTACAATGACATCTTGTGCAAACAGTAAATAAATACAAAAGAATTAATACAAACTAACCATAAAATACCATTAATATGAGTAAGTGGCCTATAATTATTATTTCACTAAAGTGGTGAAAGCCCCATTGTTGACCAGCCTCGTTAACGTTGTGGTAAACTTGATGTTGTAAAAGCATTGTGGGATAAAAGGGCAACCACTGCCTCCTGTAATGGACTTCCCCCATTTCCCTCTCTCTTCCTGTCTGCTCTGTCCTATAATGATTCGAGCCATGTTCCTCCTCCTCCTCTCTGCTCTTTCCCCCTGATTTCACCCATCACCCCAGGCAGTGATGGCATGCTCCCATGTCCTTATTCTTTGCTGTTTCACTCACTCACTTACAGTATTAGAAGCAATGATTCAGTGAGAAAACCTGTTATTTTGGTGGGTTGTTCCATCTTGTGTTTGAAGGAAGTAGTCCGGGATTAAAGGGTTGTTTGGAATTATAAATGAAATATAATCTAGAGAAGCAGATAGTCTGTGAATTACAGTAACAGACAGTCATTTACCCTGCAGAACATGGGAGTTGTTTAACGTACCCCACTTTGTTCAGTTAGTTTGTTTTCAGGATATTACAGTTTAATCAACTAACGTTTCCATACAGTTCACGATGCGATTTTACTCAAGATTTTGTAAACAAGTGAAATTGATTTCCTTTGTTTCCCTGACAAAAATATACAAAACATATGTTCCTAGTCGACAAAATACCTGCAACTAAAAACTCCTATAACACTATATATTAGTATTTTTCCACTTCCACTGAGTTAAATCTTTGAAAGAACTCTGGTCCTTACCATAAATACCAAATATTCATTCATTTTTAGAATTTCAACCCTTTAAATGTTCGGTTACATAATGCCCCTGTTGGTTATTTTCTGTTTACTTAATGCTGGGGGGATTTTTATTTTTGCAAAAGTCGATTTTGAGTTTTTATATATATATATATTCTAAACTTCACTGAAACAGTTACTGTGAGTTGGTTCTTTATTTCAAATTTAGTTCCCAGCACCTCTGTTTTAAATAGAGTTGTGTAAATGTCAGTCACAAACTTCCTAAATGCTGAGGAAAGGAGCTTCGGTGCTTCCTCTTCTGTCTCACTCAGTTTGTCTTTTAACAGGGGAAAGGAGATCCTGTTGACCCACTTGTTCAGCCAAAAAAAAAAAAAAACTCTGTGCAGATTAAAGCTGCCAGCAAGTAATTTTGAACAATACATCAGTAGAGATTTAATTTACTCTCACTCACTGTAAATAGAAGTAAACGTGATAAATATATACTTGGGGACATAGCACTGCTATTTTAAGTTCATATGGTGAACATGTTTGCAAACAGTTCCTTATTTCCACATCTGGCAGCTACAGAGCAACATGAGCATTCATTAGGAGTCTGGCTGTGGTTGAATAGTCTTTTTAGTAAGGAACCTTTTTTGAAAGCTCTTTCAACCAGCAGTAAGGGAGTGCATGGGTTTAAAGCTCTTAGTCAGAAACCACCCATCTTTTAAGAGTTTGTACATTAAAAAAAAAGAAAATGAATAAGAGGGAAGTTTGCTTTTAACAAGTGACACATTTTGATGGTTTTTTTTGGTCATCCTTCTGCAAAATGCTGTCATAAAAAACAAATATGGTTGTTTGAAGCACAGTACCTGATTCTAATTTAATGTGATGAAGAAGTGAAGAAGTTTTAACTTTTTTGAAAGCCTGTCAGCTTTTCTTAGTCAATTACTTGCTCATCAGTAACTGACACACAATAGGTTGTATGTTGGCGTCATGATTTTAGATTGAGCAGACTTACTTTACAGTAATCTGTGAATGTCCTCTGCAGATCCCCGGGGCAGCGATGGACAGAGTCAGTCTGCTGTGGCGTCTGAGGCGTCGGGCTCGCCGTGGAGTTTTCTGCATGGCCTTCTTCTGCATCTCCATGGCTCTGCTCTATGCCATCTGTGCTGAAAACAGCGTGCCAGTCACTGATGCCATCTTCGGGGTCCGGGCGCGAACCCGGGCTCAGCCTCGTGCTCACTCCGTCATCAAGGTATGTTTCCCTGTGACTGTTTTGACAACTATTATTACGAGGGGTAATAACAATACATGAATCTGTGCAAAATGAATATATATCAACACATTAAGATGCTTTAAGATACTTCTAGATATTTCTATAAGTACATATCTCTATTTCCTTAAGACTTGCACTTGTATTTTATTTTGTTGTATATTTAGCATAGGGTGCTTTTTTACCTTTATTTTTTTTTACAGAATTACTTTCTATTCTATTCTTATACAGTAGCAACTTTAACAAAGCAGGGATCAATAAAGTGTTTCTGATCCTGATTCTGATCCGCCTTTATTTTGAAATTCCGACTTTATACTCGTTCTCGTTATGATAGAATAGATTTATTTTCATTAAAACGTCTGGAAGAGCTTAGTAATTAAACTTTCAAATCATATTTTAGTTGCTTTTTGTGTGCCAATATAAATGTAACGGATATCACCTCATGTGGATCATGTGGCCACCAAATTCAATCAAATCCAAATTGGATCATGACAGACTCTGATATCAATAAATCTTCTATTTTTATCCAGACAATCAATATATTATTATATCATGATGGAACTAGTGATTTACATCCCTAATTTTGACCATGGATAACATTATTACAAATTATTGTAGTATTTCTAAGGGTATAGTATTGGATATTTTGCATGGCAATATTGTATTGATACACAGATTTTGACCTACAGGATTTGACATCTTGTCTGTCTCCTACAGGTGCTGCGAGGGGGGGCCAAGCCCATGTACATCGACCCCCAGAAGCTCCCAGGTGTCGTCCCAGGTGACCCTCACCGTCCAATCCCTGTCCTCTCCTCTCCAAACCACACCCATGAAGCCGTGGACTCGTCAAAGCGGAAGCCAAGAGAGCGAGAGCCATCTGGGTTTTTCGCCCGGCTGTTGCCACGCCCCTTTACGCGTGCGCTAGAGACCCTGTTTGGAGGCCGGCGGAGGGGTGAGCTGAGTGGCAGAGGAGGGGACGCTGAGTTTTTTGGACCTCATGGGCTTTTGGGAGAGGTGTGGGATGATGAGATGTCCAGTAGCATGCTGGGGAGCAGACTGAGGAAGGTGGTGCAGAATTACCAGGTGAGACTTTGCTAGTTCAAGGGGAAAGAAATCTGCATTTTGATTAATAACTTTTGTTTCTAATGAAAAAATGTAAAAATTCTTACATTTGATCTGAATCCTGAAATAATTTGAACAACAATTTGCTCTTTTTAGTCCTTAATCGTGCTCTTTGTTCCTGTTAGGCGATGAATAAGTACGGAGTGGAGTTCTCCGGTCCAGGCGGTGTGTCCAGCAGGCCCAAGCTGAGCGGTCCCAAGCTACTTTGCCAGCTAAAGGACAATGTAGAGGTCACCACTTTGACCCCTGACCTCCAGCCCTTTTCATCGCTGCCCTGGGCCGCTCAGCTGCCCACAAAGCCGTTGAACTCTGAACTAGGACCATACAGGAGCTGCGCTGTGGTGTCATCGGCAGGGTCGCTCCGTTATTCTGGACTTGGCAAAGAGATAGGTGAGATATTTTTTTTAACATCATCACGTTAAACAGAGCTCTTTATTTTGTGTTGTGGCTGATTGATATGGCTTCTTTAATTTAAAGCTTCTGCAGAACTTTTTCAAAATCTTTGATACTAACACAAACATGGACTGAGTATATCGTTGTGTGAAATAAGTTATTTAGAGAGGTAGAAATGAAAAATCACATATCAGAAAGGAAACAACAAGTAATTAAAATGTTCACTTCTTCAGATGTTATCACGACTATTATATTACAGACTCTCACGATGCAGTGCTGCGCTTCAACGCTGCGCCGACCACCGGCTACGAGAAGGATGTTGGTTCTAAAACCACGATCCGCCTCATCAACTCACAGGTAAAGACACTGACGTGCTAAAAGACGGGCACAACAATCTCATAACACAGTGCTCTGTCTTTAATACCAAAACTTTAGTCTAGCTATGTACCTCAAATCTTTTAACAAAGCGTACAGGTTGCACAGAGTGTGTTGCAAAGATTGGAAACCAGTACGAATGGTCTTCACAGGGATCAGGGTGTACGCCATCTGAACCTTGCCTAATATACTGTCTACAAGAAGCATGAAAAGCTATATGGCTTTTTTTTTTAAAGGTCATATTTTGAGCATCAGACATTCTCTGTCACTTTATATTACTTTTATTAAATAAGTTTGACATTGTTCTTATTAGAACCCAACACATGTATCTGTTGATTAACATCGGCCGATATTTGCCTATTATAACTGCAGAAAACATCTGCGTGGGGTGATTTAGAAATGGTGTCAGATATGTATTTATTTTTATTTGTCCTTTATTTAAATTGCCAGCAACTGACAAACCCTGAACATATGGTAGCAATATGTGTTTAGCTATTAGTTCAAGATTAATATTAATATGTAATATTTAAGTGTGCTTTATTTGCTACAACAGTCTCTGTTTGCTGTGTACTCATATATATACAGACATGTATTGCTGAATTACTTTGGTACTGAAGAAAACTTATACATATTGATTCTCAGGCAATGCAGCTATTTGTTAGCGAAAGATTATTTTGTGTAATGAGACATGAGTCAGCATGTGCTATAGATATGGTTATAATGCGTTTTGAATGACTGTGTACCTGTGTTAAAGGTGATGGCATCTGATGACCATCGCTTCCTGTCCAGCTCTCTGTACAGCTCAGGTGCCCTAGTGGCCTGGGACCCTGCCCCCTTCTCAGCTGACCTCTCTCAGGTGACATTTATATAAAAGCAAATACATGCACTAGTCCAAGATTGTAAATCCAAGTCTAACTTTGGAGTTAAGATTAATAGTCTAAATCTGTAGCAGTTAGATACACCAGAAAAAATTTATAGCTTTGATAAAATTAGCTGAATTAGCTGTATTAGTGTTAACATTGGGTTTTATTTTTGATACATTTGGAGCCCTCCTGCCATCATTTTGGACATGTCTGTAGATTTTTCCCACTCATCTGCTTTTTGGTACAATTTACACGATATGATGTGAACATGACATTAAGCATTGGTGTAGTCAATACACTAAAGGCTTGTTGATGATCTGCTGTCAAAAAACATCCTACCACCATTCAGTCACATTTCTATTTTATTCGAACTTTGCCCCGGGCATCGTTCTCGATTACCAATTAGCTAGGTTGCTAAAGGGACAACAATTTCACACCGACATATTTGTGCCATCAAATTCTATCTCATAACTGCCTGTATTTGTTTACAATTCTGAAAATTGTCTCTATTTTAAGTATGTTGAATGATCTATCAGCAGCGCATTTTTTCATTCACATACTAAAAGTATGTGTTGCCTCCTTACAGTGGTACAACAGGACGGACTACCCCATCTTTACCCAGTACCAGAGATACAGGAGGCTTCATCCTATGCAGCCCTTCTACATCCTGCATCCTCGCTTTGAGTGGCAGGTCTGGCAACGAATACAAGACAACATGGCTGAGCCCATCCAGAGGAACCCGCCTTCCTCCGGTCTGCTCGGTATGTGAAACATCAACATTCTCATTCGGAAACGCTGTAGAATTCAGTATAGAAACGTACAGCAAAAACATGCTGCACAGTACGGTAAAGAAACGCAGCAGAGGACAGTAAAGAAACACAGTAGTGAATAAAGGAGAGAACAGAAGAGAAAAAGTTTAACGAAACGCAGTCAGGGATGGTAAAGAATACCAATCCTTACTAAGCATGCTTGTCTCAGAAAATCCTTATTAAATGTTCTCCTATTCTTTGTATCCCACTCAGGCACCGTGCTGATGATGTCGCTTTGCGAGGTGGTGCATGTTTATGAGTTCCTGCCGTCCCGCAGGAAGACGGAGCTCTGCCATTACTACCAGCGTTTCTACGATGCAGCCTGCACGCTGGGTGCCTACCACCCTCTGCTGTACGAGAAGAACCTGGTCAAGCGGATGAACCAGGGGTCTGACAGCGATATCTACAAACATGGACGTGTCACACTGCCTGGGTTCAGCAAGATGAACTGCACCCAGGCTGCTGGAGGGTCACCAAACCACTGACTGGGAAATACAGGAGTGAAGCACATGAACACACACACACACACACACATATTGCAAACCAGAGCCCTGCATGAACACACAAACATGAGGACAGACGCATGAACACACACTCACTGCCGAAACAAAAGGAACGCTGTGCCACTTACTATACATATTACATGTTGTTACTATAAGCTGTAAACACACGCACACACTCACACATTGGAGTCTAAACAACTAATAGATGTGCCTGCTGTTCACACATACATATCCTTATGAGGATGTTCCACTGATAATCTCTATTCATCCCCCAAATCAGCCCTGAAAGGACCATACCGCTGTTTTTGTATGTTTGAGACAGTTTTCTTAAAAGCATGCATTCTTTTAATTGAAAATAGAGGGTTGTCCCGGTGATACACCTGGTAGGTCGCATACTACTGAGGCTTACTCCTTGCAAGCAGGTGGCCTGGGTTTGAATCTGACTCAGAGCCCTTGCCTGCATGTCTTCCCCTCTGTCTCCCCCTTTCATTCTGTATCTCTCCCACTATCAATAGGCTTGATAATGGCCAAAAAGTATCTTAAAAAAGAAATTAGAATATTAATTTCCAAACTCCTTTCTCAATGTGCCACTGCAGCCAAGTAACCTTACAGTAAAAGCTTTTTAACAGGCTTCTGATTGGCCAACATGCCTCTAGTATTAGGCCATGTTCACATTAGGCTTCCAGTCAGGCAGTGTAGTGATTCCCCCAGGGTTCTGAGGTTGTGGGGTAGTGTTCCTTTCCTAAATTGCCCAGTGTGTGACATCATAATATTAACTCTAACTCCCAGTTTAACACGAGCAGATTTTATATTTCAAAGTTATTACTTTCTGTCTGAGCGTTTTTAGGAACCCAACAATTCCAAGAAAAGACGTGCTGGAGCTTATTGCAGGAAACAGACTTAGTGAGGGTATGTGCTTGTGTTTCGATTTTTAACCCTCATAGTATTTTTTAAACTTTCTTGTATCAAAGTTGTTTTGAGCCCCTTTCTCACGGCAGCGAGAGGCAGAGTATGTTTACTATCCTCTCTAAACGACTTGCGAGTTAGTCGATTGGTCACTGCACAAATTTTTTTTTGCTGCAAATTGCTGATTTTTTGAAAGAAGACTTTCTTAGTGTGTGTGTTGTTGTTGTTTTTTTAACAAAGGATATTAAATCAGGCATACAACGTATACATACTAAGTGGTTTATTGTACTGACAAATGTTAAAATTAGCAGTATGGTCCTTTAATATAATTCCCATCTTTAAACAAACCAGAGTCTTAAACTGGACCCCCTGATGAGGTGAGAATCGGCCAAATGGACCTAAAAGTTACACAACAACAGCACACAGACCTGCACAGAGAGGGCCTTTATCTTTTGTGTATATACTGTAACATATTCTCACTCTTTCACTTTCATCATTGACTTCTACTTTGAAGTCAAATCACAAAAGCTAATTTCCTTTTGATTGTTATTTCACTTTGAGCTTGACTCTCCTGAAAGGAGCTCCGGGGTAATTTTGTTTTTCCTTTGTTTGGTGGTTCGGAGTATAGATCAGTTTCTGGATCAGTTTTCACTGCTGATACTGCTTCCCCAAACATGCAATCATACTGAGGACCAATCAGATTCAGTGCTGTTACTCAGCTCAGTCTAAATTAGTCTTAGGAGTTCATTAAGGAGGACAATCATATGGCATTTATGTGTGTTGTATAATACAGAAAATACATTTGCTTTGCTTTGGTTACAGAAATATTTCCTGTTGCTTGGATGTTAGTTTTGGGAAGATTTTACAGCCCTATTTTCAGGGTTTGAAGAACACTTCTTCAAGCAGCATGGTGTCTTGGCTTAAAGTCAGCAGCTTCCTACAAATGTGATTGTATTTGTTCTCAGACTTTACTTGCTGTGAAAAGAGAACAGTAGTGTTCATGCCACACGCAGAAGCCAAGCATTTAAAAACAACATATAACTACAATGTTGAAGCCAGGCTCTAGATTGAATGCTGAATATAATGAAAGCTTGATTTTATGCTGTAATCATTAGGAGAACAAAAATTGTAGTTTTAGTTTAGATTCGCAGTTTAGCAGAAGAGATGTAGCCATTTTCTATTTGTTAAGTTGTTTCTTTGTGGATGAAACACTAATGTGAAAAAAATATTATTATATTAACTTATGTGGGTGTAGTCTGAGAGCAAACAAAAATCCAAAAAAGTAAAAAGTCTCAAAATAAGAGCTTAACTCTTGCTGTATAAACAATACAGTAAAAATATGGAATATGTAGCCCGACTGACTCAAAACCCAGTTGGACTGGTGATTAGCTCAAATTAGCTCTTAAATAACATACAATAACTGAACAAGACGGCTTTGTAGTTGTCTGACGGGGTACTTTTCCCCCTGCTTTACTTTGTTTTTGCTAAGCTGAGAAACAGACTCTGATACTGACCTCCACTTGACTCTGGAGAACACAAAACAAGAGGTTTCCACTAACGAATGACATACTGCACCTCAGATTGAGTCGAGTGGTCAGCGAGTTGATGAATGTCTCTACATGACACACACATACCTGCACACACACCTCACTTAATCTATTTATTGACAAACATACTGCCTGCAGACAACTCTCATCTTAACAGTGATCCAACAATCTAACTAAGAACCTAGTTAAATAGAATAATTCAAGTTTTGTACCCACAACATCAAACCTGTAACAACATGTTCCCAAATAGTCTTTTTATAAATCTTATATAGTGTATATAATATAGCAGAAATAACCAGGAGGACAGTACAAAATGTGATCCTGTGGTTCAGCATGTGAAGCAGAACTGGAGTTTTATTTCTACAAATATTCATAAACTTAGCTGCTAGTTAAAGTAGGTGAGATTCCATCATATTGCACGAAGGAATTTGTGTTTGGTGGATATAGAAAGATTTCGAAGTTCTTTCATTCAATTTTTTTTTTTTTTTTTAAGTATTTTTTTAGAGAATGCAAATGCCGCACCTTTCATATATGTCGGCTGACTGCTCTTTAAAGGGATTGTTTGTTGCTCTACTGTAAGTTAGACAAGATTGATACGCTAAATGCATAGCTGGATATGTAGCTGGAGCCAAGAGGACAATTTGCAGAAAGACTGGAAGCAGGGGATGTGTATCACTGCTTTGACTAGAATTTGTTGTTTGCTGTTCTTATTTTCCAACTGTGTCTGAAAAATGTTTGCAGAACTAAAAATCCAGTCTGCTCACACATCTGCATCACTGTTGCATTTTTATTATTATCACTGTAAGGAACGTATTTGAGGCTATTATGACTTTATTTCTATTATTACCAATGCATGTTAAAGTTTTCTCATAGTGTAGCAACAGGAGAAAACACTCTATATCTCTGATAAACAGAGAAGTAATCCAGATGGCACGAATTCTGCTTTTTTCCCTTAATTTCTCTTCACTAAATGTAATGTAACACATGCCTATTGTTATTAGCATCATTACATGTGAGCCAGCTCATTAGCATGCAATCAAAAATAATGAGCCTGGATTAGACAATGTGAGTGTGAAGCTCCTTGGCGGATGGATGTTTTGTGTGTCTAAAATATCTGATTTTTCATTATTAATTATCTAATTTTACAGTAGATAAGTAGTTAATCAAATACTCCACTTTAAAACTGGTCCAATATTAAAAGCTGGATTATCAACTGCCTATAAATCCCAGATTGACAACATGTCAAAATATTTTGGTAATTTGATTAATTTCTAAGGACTATGCACCACTCAAGTGTCCTGCGTTGCATGTTGAAGCTGTACAGACACTATACAATGTACAGTCTTGTGTAGTCTTGTGTTCAATCCTTGGCATGTGAAACAGCCTTTCATCAAGTTTTATGAAAATCAGGCCAATATATTTCTTGTACTTTCTGAGGGTTTTCTTGCTTATAGACAAATCAACTAGTCAGAATCCTTCTGATTTTATAATATCAAACCTAGAATTTTGTTTTTAACTATTAATTTAGAATGGATACTCATTTACATAAATCTTTCTTTTACACCTTCAGTATTTAACTTTGTTTTGAGCTCGGGAATACTCTTAAATAAAGATGAATTTAATCAAATTACAACAAACCTGGGACTAGGTAGTGTTAATCCAGCATGGGAGTACTGGCTGGTTTACCCTATTGGGCCAAATATAAAACGCCACAGATTAGGAAACAACCCCTTTTCTAGCAGCTGTTTTTGCCTTATAGAGCCACAAGCATGGCTGTAGAGTGATGACACAAAGAACAGAAAAATATGATGTCTTATATGTGGGTCAATATGGCTGATGTTTTGAGTTTCACTTCAGTCTGAAGCTGAATGAAGCAAGAAACAAAGTGGCATTGCTATTGTTTTGCTAATCATTTCAGTTTAGTGTTTTACCAGAATTTCATTTTTTATTCAGGAGGCAAACACTTGAATAATTGATGTCATTGCATTTCAGAAGAAAACAAGGAGAACATTTTATCCCTATGCAGTTGCACTCTTGTCCCAACTCCAGCTCATTTATGTGTAAAACCTTGACATTCTTATTTAAGATTACAGATTGTCCTCTTCTTTGACTTCATCGTCTTTGTGTCTGAAAGGATTCATTGTTGAGCTGTTAGCTGTGATATCTTGTGGTTGATTGTACTTACCATGTACTTACTATTTTTCTCCTGAAGTACTGGATTCTTGATGTGAGAATAAAAATGCAATGCTGCCCCAGATAGGCACAACTGACTTTTATAAGCATTTCATGTTAATGTGAAGTTATTTTATCCTTTATTTATTTGTATTTTTTTAGGGTATTACTTCACAGAGCTGCCACCAGTACTTGTTTGAGTTCAGTTTTCCTTTAAATACATTAAATCAAACATCAAGATATTAAAGTGTAAATACCAATTTCCATTGTGCTTCTTCCGAAGTGAAAGATTGTTCTAAATTATGAACAAGTGTTTAGTGATGCTAGTGTCATGGCTATATGGATGAAAATGTCTGTCAGTTGGTCCATCGCTTTGGTTCAAACTAACATATTTCAACAACTATTAGTTCCCATAAGATAAATGCCACTCTGTTTGGTGCTCTTATGACCTTTCCTTTTAGATTTTGATGGCAATATCAACATTTTATTGTGTCCAATGCTTATCATCAACACCTTCAAGATTATTGACATTCCCAACAGCCTGAGCTTTACTTCATTTACAAATTATCAAATGGAAGTGTACTAACACTAAATACTAAATACTACTAAATGTTAGCATGTTAGCTTCATGGATGTAACATCAACATTTAGCCTTAAGCATCACTTTGTCTGAGTGCAGACTCAAAGAGAACCAATCTTGCTACATCCTCTTTATGCTGTGCAATTGCATTCAAGGTCAATGCAAATACCATAACCACTACACTACCAAAACTGGATAAATGGGTTTTGTATGAATACAAATGCATAATGTGAAATGACGTATGTGTGGAAACACCACTCTGATCTGGCATATGGTCACATAACCACATATGTCCCTCCTCGTTAGTATAGTGGACAGTATCTCCGCCTGTCACGCGGAAGACCGGGGTTCGATTCCCCGACGGGGAGTACTTATTGTTTGTACTACTATTTTCCAGTACAATTGCTTCCTGGCAGCTCTCCAGTCACTTCAAGCTTCTGTAGATGATCAATGTACAGTCACAATTATCAACCATTTGATAATTGATTAATCTGTTGATTATGCCCTGGATTAAGCAATTATTAAGTGGTGATACAGACATTATTTGATGCTGTTATTTTACAATGCTGTTTTTTAATAACCGCAGATGAAAAAGTAAAGACAAGGCCACCACATTAAATCAAATAAATGGACATTGGGGATCATATCTTTCAGTCCTGAATCAACATATACAGTGGTGGAAAAGAGTTTTCGGACACCCCATGCATTTGTGAAATATTGCATTAAGAATCACTCTTACAGCAGATTCACACATACAGTATCAGCGGCGGGTGGCGTGCGCCCATTCTCACTGTACGCGTAACTGGAGCGCTGCGCTGCGCAGCGCACTCCAAAGAAGCTGGATAATTGAGAGCTCAAGATCACAGGAAAACCACATGTTCCCGTGGGAATTATGAAGCCACGCGATAACAACCATGTAAAGACATATCGACATGTAAACAACAGGCATTTTACTTTCCAGATGTTGATCTGCAGTTCACTTCGAGTTCAATTAACTTCTCTTCGTCCATGGCGTGATTTTGATATAGAAGGATAAGATTTATGATCGATGATTTATGATCGATAACATGGCGCTTTATTTTGAAACATGGTGCTTTATTTTTGAAACGACCGGATACTCTGTTAGTTTTCATGATTCATTTCCTGTTTGGTACGATCTGCTCTGCAGACATTGACGCAAACCTGAAGCGTACAGGGGCCAAAATAGACTGGCTGCGTATCTGAGCACTCCAGAGAGGCTAGACAAGGAACCTGATGCAGGAAACACACCTGAAGATACAGATTTTCAGCCACGATGGGTACAGCTGCCGCCATATAGCCAGAAATACAGACAAACTAACAGCTTGGAAGACAAACCAAGATCTGAGCTTCCAAGGGTTTCTTCAGCAAGAAATTACCACATCCTGATCCGCATGTGCAGGGAAAACCGCAGAATGACATCACAGGAACTTCAGCAGCAGTGGTCAAACCAAACTGGTGTCCAGTGTTCCAGCTGCACTGTACGTGTCTGACTTTTAGATCATGGCTTAAGGTCCTACAAGGTCAGATAAGTCCAGTTTCCAGCTTTATCTTCCTCCTGCTAATGTGAGGGTACGCAGAAGGCCAGGTGAAGCATTATCTCCAGCATGTACAGTACCAACTGTCAAACATGGTGCAGGCAGTATCTTGGTTTGGGGATGCAAGAGTGCTGCTGGGGTTGGTCATCTCACTGTCTGTGATGGCACATTGAACTCTGCCAAGTATTGTGCCATTATCGAAACCCACATGCTCCCTTCTACACGTGCATTGTTCCGTTGAGGTCAAAACTGGATGTTTCAACAAGATAATGCCCTTGCTAAACATCCAGCGCCACACATGAGCCCCATTGAAAATCTGCGGTGCATTATCAAAAGGTCTATTTCAAAGCGTAAACCAAAGAATTTAGAAAAATTAAAAGCAGTAATTCAAGAAGAACTGGACAAGATTACCCCTCAACAGTGTGAAAGACTTGTGGGGAACATGCCAGCCAGGATTAGAGCTCTACTGTCAAGAATTTAGTTTTGTTAGTTTTTCTTGTAAACAAGAAACAAAAAAAATATAATTTGTATTTGTTTGTCTGTCTAATGCAGGCACACCTTTTACACAAAAAAGATTTTACGCAAATATTTCATGATAATATTTGAGATTGAGTATCATTTCATAAGTGTCTAAACACTTTTTTCCACCACTGTATATTAGGGATAGACCAAAAGGAGCTCCTTCGAGCCGGATTTGAACCAGCGACCTAAGGATTACAGCAATCATGAACCTACAGTCCTCCGCTCTACCAACTGAGCTATCGAAGGGAGCAACAACAGTATCAGGGTTTCCCCACTTGACAGATGCTGGAAGTGGAGCAAAATGGCTTCGCAACCATAACAATATTGTATCATGTATTGTTCATAGCACCCAACCAATATGTAAAGCAGTTCTGCTAAAACAATGAGGCAGGCCCCCCTGGGGTGGGTGCAATGCCAGGGTGGGGTTGCGTGTGACCCTGAGGAACAAGCTTTTTTTTGCCGTACTAAAATTAAGTGTAATTGCACATCCACAACAGTAGTTGGCAGTAGCGCTCTTGTTGTCAGGGTGTGCGCAGGGAGTATTAGCTCTATGGTGTAGGTTTATTTTGCACCGAGCAGGCGATATGAAGTGCAGTAAATAAACCCTCAAGAGACAACATGGAAAAATCCTTTACAGGGTTGAAAAGAAAGGCGGAGAGAGACAAAAGAAAGTCACCCGTAACCTAAGACGAGGAAATATGACAAAGCGTATGTAGTGCTTGGCTTCACTGTGACTATGGTGGGAGACGAGGAAAGACTGGTGTGTTTACTGTGTCTAAAAATGCTGGCAGCCCACAGCATGAAACCAAATAAATTAAGGCGCCACTTAAAGACATTACACCCCAATCACACTGACAAGCCTCTGGAGTTTTTTCAGCGAAAATGTGCTGAATATTGCCAACAATCATCCCACTTTGTCAATGATACTTCTTTTATTTATTTATTTAATGTTAATAAGGACACAATGTTATGCAGACGCAAGGCGCAAACTGTTTTCTTCTTCCTAGGGGGGGCATAACAAATAATTGAGAAGCACTGATGTAAAGACACAGCCGGTCCACTCTACTGCATTATGTGGTCACATGTATCTACCTGTCACTCTGAAGAATGGGGTTAGATTCCCCAACAGGGGAGAATCTAATATTTATGCTTCTACCCTTCCTCAATGAAGGCAATAATATATGTTTCTGCCCGTTTTCGAACCATGGACCCTTCGTGTGTGAGTACACATTACAGAAAAACACTTGTTTAATAGGTCAGAAGAACTCAAAAGTTTCTTTTGTGCACCAAATTACTGAACCTGGAATTGTGACAGCCATCTCTGTTGGTGGGTGGTCCTTTTGTTTCTGGCATAAGAATCATCACCTTCTGTGAAAGGGACACAGGTGCCTTCACAGTTGAGGGGTTGAACTGCAAAGAGGGAAGGAGAACTTAAAGTAATTATACATATACAATATAATCATATCATATACAATTATACATTATACATCTGAATGGACACTTGAGAGTAGAGGGGTAAAGTAAGCATAGTATTGGGGCACATAGTTACCCCTGAAAGTCACCTTGAAAGCAGACACGGTTAGCTAGCTAGCTAGCTAGCTATCCCACCCGTAGCTACTGTCTGCTACATCGGAGAGAACCAGGAAAATAATGACAAGCTTCACCGTTAGCGGATGAACCGAGGCTTTGACACTGGGATTTGAGACTCATGGGTATTTACATTCTAATAAGAGCTGGCTTAACGTTAAACGTTAACTACATCCATAGCCAGCCATGATAATTGGCCCCTACGCAGTTAACCTCCAGTGATCATGATATGACAGTAACGTCAAACGTTAGCTAAACTAGCTAACTCTAGCAACAAATACCGTACTGAATGAATACAACCATATTAATGTTTAGCTAGCTAGTGGCATAGCTTCAAATCGAGACAAACATTGAATTGACGTAACTGTCGAAGTATAGCAAAATATTTCCCACATAACATACCAGTTTAAGTTTGTCCTTCTTGCTAGAGCATACTGCTGCAAACAGTCGAGCTAACGTAAGCTAACCCTAACTATAAATACCGTAATAACGTCATTACTACCGCTACCACATTACGGTATAGATAGCTGATAACAGAGCTTTATGTATAAAACATATAACATAGCGATATTCACTTGTAAGTTGACATGCCTAAATATAAAGAAACTTTTCTAGTAAAAGTGTAGCTTACCAGTTTATGTTCGTCATTCTCGCAAAACAGACGAGCTAACTTTACCATTTGCTGATTAATTCTAGCCGTAACAGCCTCATTACTCTTTAGCTAGCGTTAGCTAACGTTAACTTTAATGGCAGGACTTTCCATTGAGCAAAGCGAAAACACTATTAATCATTCATGACAAGGCTACTGAAATGTTTACCTGGTGCATAACAACCTTTGTGAGGCCAGATAAATTAGCTTTAGCGCTCAAACTGCGTCCATCCTCACGGTCAGGTACAACCAGATACAGCACTGGAGTTGCTGAACTTTTATCTCCAAGGTAAGTATCTTCCTTCCGCTGAACTGTTCTTCAGTTTATTTCAGCAGTTGTACAATATATTGAAAACTTTTTTTGCATGATCAAAGCTGCCAAAATCAAAGAAAGATTAAACATAAAAATATTGACTGCTGATAATCCACCTTTATATTTGTTTTTAATTAACTGTCAATGTATGCATTTTTCTCTTCCATTTTGTAATTGTTTGTAATGTATTTGTAAATGTACATCTTAACTTGAAGTAAAATTATTTATTTAAATTCTTACACGTGAGACGTTCAAATAACAGCTCTTTCATTTGCATAATGTAGAGGAAATGCATAAATAAATGTATGAAGAAAATAATACCGAAATCAACAAGTCATGGAAAATAAAGTAGAGGTGAGAATGCAAAGGGAAGCACAATAAATACAAAAGCCAATCAAAACATATATATCAATTTACACTACATTGATTAAATAATTACAAAATTAGTGGAATATTAATTCAATTAGTTAAGTACAATAAGTGTTTCCGCCCGGTTTCGAACCGGGGACCTTTCGCGTGTTAGGCGAACGTGATAACCACTACACTACGGAAACTCGTAACAAATTAAAGGGCCAGTTCTGAAAAAATACGTGTATTGACCGGTATTGACTCTTAGAAACAA
>CAFUXE010001442.1:248398-264340 GCA_903364295.1 Serranus cabrilla | reverse complement strand
TGTGTGTGTGTGTGTGTGTGTGTGTGTGTGCTATTAATGATTGTTTGTCACCTCCTAGTGGCTTATTCATTCACTAGCAACACACTGGTTTGCTTAAAAAAATTAAATATTTAAATTTACACAAAGGTAAATAAATTAAGACGCACATTATAAAGGAAATAAACATTTATGATAAGTTTTTTTAATCAATTAATTAATGCCTACTGTTATTCCTAATATTCCTCAGTAATAAATGCAGCATGATAAAGTTTGGAGAGAAAAAACCCCAACCTGTGTGCCTGTCATTTGCGCATGCGTACTAGAACGCCGCTTGCTGTAAGGAGAAACTATGGCCGACGCGATGCAGACGGAGGATTTTCCTTACTTACCTTCGGGGCCGGCGGAGGGTATGACCGGTTTATTTACTCATCTACCGTATTTTTTAAAATACAACCGCTGCAATGCACTCAGCCACAGTCTTCGTTAGTCATGCTTCAAAAGACTAGTTTTGCCATTAGCTTCCTGCAAGCTAACGTTAGCCGGCTGTTTTGCTAAACTATGCTAAGCAAAGCTAGCTGTAGCCGATTCAGCTCCAAGGTCGATGAGAGCAAGTCTGCATCCGATGCAGCTTCAGAGTTATTGTGAATCAATTCCTCTGCCTGTGCACCAGTGGAGACTGGGGGAGGCATCTTTAGATTTGGGTCAGCTGCAGACATGCATGTTTAGGCCATATGCGGGTAGCATTTACATTTAATCCCGGCCTTGCTCGTGTACACAACGTTTCTAACACAAGACACATGATACTTTGGAACTTTTGAATGAACATATTTGTTGCTAAACTTCGCATGGATTGTGTGAATGCCACTTAAAACAAATGTGTCTAATATCTGCATTTTACATTTCATTCATCTATCAGTTTAGCTATACACATAACTATACAGGCTGTCATTGTGATATGTTTATCCCAATAACAGCTTATAGAATGTTCACCCTCTTGGAGGAAGAAAATGTGTTTGTGTGTTTGCATCAATAAATGCATCAATATGGTCCCAAGTTCAGACAAAGGAGGAGAGAGCTTTATGCAAACACACATATAGGTATATATATTTATTTTTTTTAATTTTCATTTTAATGCTAAAGATGTTCAACAAAACATTTTTTATGTGTAAAGTAACACCAGACTGGACTTTAAAATGCTTTCCTAACTTAATAAAACAAATTGTAACAAGTTAATATATAGCTATAAAATTACAGAATTGCCAATAACAATAGTAATAAAGAAATCAATTCAGTATATCTGTACCATTGTCACTGATACATGATGCAGATACTTGAGCCTGTATCTGCCCAGTATCTGATCCGGTAATGGTGCATCCCCCATTGAAAGTGTTACTTCAGCAATATGTTAATATAATCAGGATAATATGGTTTAAGTATTTAAAGTATAAAAATGTCCATGGCCATGACTGTAGTACTAGTAAATGTGATATAATTTGAATATTATTATTCATGCATTAATGTAAAAGCAGGATGTTACTGTTATAATTGGTTAAAGTGTAGCTAATTTTGAACTATAATTATTTTCATTATGGATTCATCTACTGATTATTTTCTCCATTGATTTATCGATTGATGGATTGTTTGGTTGGTGGTAAAAAGTTTGTGAAAATGGCAAGAAAATTATCAAAATGGTTTTCTGTCAGTTGGCTCAATGGGTAATATTTCCAGCTGTTTTCTATTCTATGCAAACATTTCATCTTTAAAGTAACTAAAGCGATCAGATGATTGTAGTGGTGTAAAAAGAACATTTTCCTCTGAGATGTAGAGAGTAGAAATGGAAAGAAAAAAAACTTACACTACTGAGCTGTCTTGATGAATGAAAAGTATCAGAGTTGTGGTTTGAACTTTTGCCAGGTAGTTTTTTTAATGGTGTGTTATACTTTAATTTTCCCATAAGATGTGACCTGAATTGAAATCTCCTGTTTCTCCTTCCCCCCTGCAGTAAATAAGATGATAAAGGAGCATGGCGACCTGTTTTCTGACTCCCAGTGTAAAGTCTGCAGTGCTGTCCTCATTTCAGAATCTCAGAAGTTGACTCATTATCAGGTCAGTGAGCCCACAGTCTGCTGCTGCTGCTTCAATGTCAGGGGACTTTACTTATTTTTACTGCTGCTACTACGCTCAGTGATGTTCGCGGGAAAGCTGCATGATAATAAGCAAGGGCTCAACGTTAAGGATTGCCCAGTTGCCAAGGGCAGATAAAATGCCCCCAAGATTATTAGTAACAATAATAATAAAATAAAACCCTCTGTGACAGACCAAAAATATTAACCATAAGAAGAACTTATGGTGTTTAACTAATCCATTCACCATTGTACCAGAAGTACAGCCACAAAGAAGCTGTGCTATCAGACAGGATACAACATTTGTGCCACTGGCCAAAGTCATTTATTAAGCCCAGGGTTTTTCCTGCAGAGAGGATGAAGAGACAGCCACCTCCATCAAATTCTGTCCCAGCTCTTGACAAATCTCTGATGGTTGTCTTCATGTAAAACACAATTTACTATCAAGTGTTGTACTCAGAGGATTTCTGCCCTTTGTACCTGCAATTGCAGCATTATACAGATGAGGTGGTGCTGTCATTATCAGCACAGTGCATCCGGAAACACACTCTTTTTTTTCCTCTTAGTCAAAACTTCAAAAGAGGATGAAAAGACTGGACTGGATTGCAGTATGGCAGTTTTTCCTGTTCGTAACATATTTGCCAGACAGCAAAAATTATCACTAAAAGAAACAAAACATATTTTTCCTGTCGTTCAATGATTAATATAGTTTGATGTTGCGAGCAGGAGTTTAAAAATGCTGTTGCAGCTGGCTGTTCTGTATGCAGTGATTGTGATTGTGTCTTTTTTAGAGCAAGAAACACGCCAACAAAGTGCGCCGTTATCTTACCATCCAAAATGAGAAGGAGCCATCGCTGAAAAAGTTCAAGTCGTCATCTTCTGACAGTGTGAGTAGAAAGTGCTCGGTTTACCAGCTTAAATCAACAGTTAGTTATCGAGATACCTGAGCAGTTGGATCTCCCAGGATATTTTAAGTCCAACACCGATGGCTCCTGCTGCTTCTTGGACCACGTTTGCTTGCAAACACTGGGCCTCCTGCCATGATCCTCCATTTACACAAAGCCCACTCATCAGCCTGCAGTGGCCTCTGTGTGCTGGTTAGGGCTGTCATGTTTTTGAAAAATCAAGTGAACAAACACGCAATTAATTGATACATAACCCACACTGACTGAACTTAAACACTCAGCAGAGAAGAAGGGACGTTGCTCAGCTGTTTGTATGTGTTTATTAGTATACTGTGTATCTTTTCTTTATTCAAAATTAACTTGCTCTCAGAGTTTGTTCTGCCATGTTTTTTTGGCCAGTCAAATTGTGTAATCGTACTGTGTGACACTTTTAATTGAAGATGAATAGATATTTTAAAAGAAAAAGTAACAGAGTCTGTTTGGCATTTATTAAATTTGTTCTACACTTAGATAAACATCTCATAACTGATACTGTTGAAAGCTCTGAGCACGACAGATGTAAAAGACAACTCGTCTTTTGAATGCTTCTTGCAGTCAGAAAAGATTAATGTTGCTGTGTGTCTTTGTAAGCAGGACTGTAACAATGGAGACACCGACCGGTCGAAGGTGTGTCATCTATGTAACATGACCTTCTCGTCTCCTGTGATGGCCGAGTCTCACTACCAGGGCAAAGTTCACGCCAAGAACCTGAGGCTGAAAAACGTCGGCCCCCAGGCTCCAGGTATGGATGTTCATTCATCTCTAATTATTATTTACATCGTAGCTGTTGTTGTTCTAAAGGATGCAGATTATTGTTATTGTACCTTCTCTTCAGCAGTTGCCTCTCAAACACCACCCACAGTCCAGCTGAAGAAGAAACCTGCAGATGAATTGAGCAGTATGCCGGCGACGGGCGGCGGCAACAACAACGACAATCCAGACCGTTTCTGCTCCATCTGCCAGGCCTCCTTCAATAACCCGCTCATGGCACAGCAGCACTACGTGGGCAAGAAGCACAGAAAGCAGATGACCAAGATGAAACTGATGGAGACGTACGGCCCCTCCACTACACCAGGTCAGACCGTAGAGCCTTCTGAGGATAAATAAGTGTTTCTTTTTCTGTGTGGACAATAAAACAAAGCTCTACTCTTGTCTGTGTGTCTACAGCTTCCACACTAAAGGGCTACCCATGCACCATCTGCAGCATTGAACTAAACTCTGTGGAACAGTACCAGTCTCATATCAGTGGTGCCAAACATAAGAACCAGTAAGTACACAGATCCCCTTTAAGTTGCTTACAGAGAGAGTCAACAAACTATCATAAGACATTACATTAATATTGTTTTTTCACTTTCACTGAGTCATTTTCAGTCCAGATCACATTGATGTAATATTCATTTAATTTCAGTTTTTTAACCCTTTAAATTCCAGCTAGTTGAGAAAAAAACATAAAAGGATTATCTGTTCAATAAATGCTACAGTCTGGGGTATGCCAATAATGAGCATCAACATTGTTAGAAATGCATCTTATTTTCTTGTGTTATGTCAGATTGAAAATAACTTCTATTTGTTACCATAGGGGACCAAAATGTTCCTGCCTAAAACTGACCATATGTTAATATTGTTTTCTACTTTCACTTCACATTTTTTTTACCAACATCAGTGCTGATCATAACTCCCAAAATTAATTAGAAAAATTAAAATGCCGTTGTTGTTTTCTGTATGAAAAACAAACACATGAATGAAATTATTTTGTTTTCACAGCCATAGATGTAGGTGATTAGCATTACTATTGTTTTTTTATGCATTGCATCAAACAGTGTGGTGCTCTATAATTGAGCAGCAAAGCACCTAGTGGAAACCATGAAAATAGCATGTATTTGCACCACAATGGCTCAAACAAAATTTAAAAAAATCAGACTTGTCTCAAAAGAATCTTACCGTGTCCTCTAACAGAGTGAAGAAATCGGGCCTGAGCACTGCAGAGAACCAGGACACAGCAGAACAGTCGTACGAGGGTGACAACCAGTATCCTGGCGAAGAAAACGCCCCCGGGGACGACCAGTACGCCCCCACAGATGACCTGCAGTACGCTCCCACAGATGACATGCAGTACGAGGCTGGAGATAACAAGTACGCTCCAGAGGACACAGAGTACTCAGAGGAGTACCAGTTTACCTGAGGCTGGGCTGGTAGGGACTGCAGAGGTTTCAGTCAGGACTCGGAATGACACAACAACCAGCCCCCTTCGACACATTAACATCAACCTCCATGGACCTTCAGCTACTGCAAGACTCTCTTCTCAGTAGGTTTCCCACTAAAACAGAGTCACCTGGACCCTGGAATACCCCAACATGGTATTTTATCATTATCGCTCAAGTTTTCTCCGCCAGCAGAAACAAGCAATTGATGTGTGGATAGGTGCCAAGATGGAAAGCAGGGACTCCCTTCAGCATGTGATTGTGGGTTCAGCAGCTGTCATTTGTACCCACAGTCACAATAAAGAATGACTTTTTCTTCTGTTGCAGACGTGTGCTGACTGGAAACCATTCTCCATGTCAGTGTACATTAGGGCTGGGTATCGTGTGAAATCTGTTGATGATGAAACTACCTTACTTTAAGGAACAGAAATATGTTTTTGTACAAAACTCTTTATTCATGTAACAAAAAGAAACAATAATGAAATGGTAGGTACATAAAACTACAAATACGACCAGGCGTTTTCTGCCAGCTTCCGACAAAGGATCGAACCAAGTGAAACCCAGCCTTCGTGTACATACTAGGAAGGTCCCAGTTTTTTGGCCCCTGAGTCCTTTAAAGGGACTGTTTTTATTTTTTTGAAGTGGGGTTGTATGAGGTACATATCCATATTTTGATGGGTTGGTCTTGATTCTCTAAAATCACACAATAACAAAAACACATACAAACTGAACAATTGAAACAGCTTTAGACTAGCAACTCCTATGTTATACGAGGTAGAATTACTGAGTCTGGTGGTTTTGAAGAGAGCAAAGATGAGAGCTTCACTTCCCCCTGCGTTAACTTCTAAAGCTATCTGACGGCACTGTAAAGCCACCATGTTGCTTTCAGGCACAGAAGTTTTAAACTTGTACAACTTTTCAGGTTTACAAATCATTTTCTTTTTTTAATCCCTGGGTAAAACTATGAATTATTCTTAATATAGAGTACATAAAGATTACCAGCAGCAGAAGCCTGTGGCTGCTTTTGTTTTCACCTTGTTAGTCTGTCGTCATGGCTACATGTGATCCTGGAGACACCTACTGTAACTACCACTGAAGTGGTTTTGAGTGATTTGTTGGTTGTTTATGTGTGTTTGTGTCTATCTGTCTGTCTATTGACAGATTTTGTCGACACAATAGCATCACAGATGTGCAAGATGTAGACAAAACTTTGCTGGTGTTTAGTTGAGATCAAAATGAAGTTTAAGTTTGAAAATGGTTGGGGTCCGAGCAAGGGCAAGATAGGATAGGTGCCACAGCTTTCTGTTTTTTTGTTGAATGTGGTCCTTTTCTTAGGTGTCTGAAATACATTAACTGCTGACCCCGTCCTCAGCAGTACATTGCCTCTTCAAACTGGAGGCGTGTCAGTTGTCATCTACTGTAGGTAATTCACGGAGTATGGATAACTACCTCATACAACCCAACTTCAAACAATCTATCCTTTTAATAAGAAGGCACCTTACTGTGGAGTTGTGTGCAGGCTGAGGGGAACAGAGCAGCACAGTACTAAGGAAAGGATTGGATTCTTGTCCTTTATTTAGCCAGTAACAATCTATTGAAATATAGATATAAATTCTTAGGATCAGCTTTCATAAATAAAATTAATATCAGGAGAAAAATCTAGAAATCACAGAAACTACGTTTAAAGTTTGGTGTAAACAGATGGATACAGCAGGGTATTGTAACTGTGTCGCCCACTACTAACATTTAACCAATACTAACTTCAACTACCAGAGCCACATGTAACCAATGAAATTCAAAGCAAAGCTGCTTTCCACCTCACCTTTGTAGTTCTCCTCCTCACCTGAATATAGTTGGTTTGCATCTGCAGTGAATGTATTTATTGAAATATCTCCTTTTCTGTGGAGGATGGAAGCTGCAAAAATATAAATAACTAGTCAGTAAATAAATGAATATGCCATTAAATGTACAAAAAAAAATACATTATAAATACATGTAGGCATTAATTAGTTAAAAAGAAGAAGGCTAAAAGTGCAGTTTTATTTATTTACTTTTGGGAGTAATTCCCAAATGTGTGCACTTTCCTATTTAATTTCCTCTTATTTGGTTTATTTTTTTTATTAATTACTGAAATTAGAATTCTACAGATCACCCCCAAAATTTAATCACTTGTTCCTGGTATCATTGCGGACATTTCCTGAAAATGTCATCCAAATCCGTCCATAAATTCTCAAGTTATGTTGCTAATTAACAGACAGACGAACTTGGAGGAGGTAATAAATAGGCAAAACAAATATAAATGCATGCCTCTTTTTCTTAATTATCTATTGCCTACATTTACTTTTTAGTAATATTTTTGTACATTTAGGGGCATTTTTATTTATCACATAGTTTATTTTTTTGGCAGCTTCAGTCCTCCATACTTTTCTGCTTTCTGCGTGTTTGATTATTTCTAAACCGAGTGTCGAAGACATTGGAAAAGAAAGATCAAACTTTTGCACGGTCAGACGAGTCGCTGTAGCTAGTTTGGGAAAGTTATTGCTTTCCTGACAGATGGAAGAAGAACTTTCTGTCGAGATACTGGATCCAGTTTATAAAAACTGGTTTCAGCAGATGAAATATATTAGAACTTTGTTTTACACTTTTGTTTTTTATCCTTTTTTATATATTTAAAGCCAAAATATGTCCAGAAGTTTTCATTGAGATGTTGTTTCTTGTTATATAATTTCACTATATTTTCTTTTTAATGATCTGGACACGTTTGATAATTCTGTTCAGGTGGCCCAGTTTGTTTTTTACAGTTAACAGACAAACAGAACAATTTGATTAAGATATATTTTCATTTCCATAATGTCTAAAGGTTTTCCTACTGGACATTTTAATAATATAAGTCTGTATCAGAGGCTCATCATTAGGTTAGATCCTCTGCTTCAAAAAAAGTACCAGAACTTGACAAAAAATAAGCATTTTGTAGAGGTTGATGTCATTTTCTAAAGTTTCAGTTTTCAGGAGTCTGGTCAGTGTTAACAGAAGTGAAGCGCTGAAAGGGATTGTGATAACAAGAATACTATCCTCTTATTTCAAATGGATCTGTAACAGCTGTGAATTAGTAAATATAAGCTTTTTTTGTACCGTTGAGTTTTGGTTTACTGAAGGCTGAAAGATTTTTAAATACTTTCCTTCTGAGTTCTGGGCTTTATAAACTCTAGAAGAGGCCGATAGATGCTTTCTGAGCTCTGTATTTTCTGTCAGTAGCAGAGATTACAACATTTACAGCAGAGATGTCAAATTAGACAGTGATGTCAATGTTAGAATAACATTTTTTTAGTCCATTTGTCCTTATACAAGACAACCGGTTAAATATTTTAGTATCGAATGCCTTTAAACTTCTGGCTAAAGAAAAAAAAAAAAGATTTTTTTGGATGTAATTTTTACAAAGAGGGCTCATACATACTGTATAGTACATGGTGTATAAAAGACAAATGGCCTTTTTTGTTTCCCACGCATCGTTTGTGTGTTAGGTGTTTTGTGATTTAAGATTTACTTTCAAGATAAGTTGTGTATAACTGAGGGGAAAAAATGCCGCAAAGATAAAGTGCATAAAGTAAAATGTTTTAAGAAAGTTGGTTTCTTTGTTTTTCTTGAACGCAAACCATGTGGTGAAACTTGACTCACTGCTTCAACAGTGTTAATGGTGCATTCATGTGCTCCTCGGATGTTTCCAGATCCAAAGTTGGGAAGTTTCTTCTGACGTTTGTGTGTTCATGAGTTTTAAGTCATAATGCAGAATCAATGTGAACACTAAAAAGATTATGCATGTTTTTTTTATTGCTCAGTGTTTAAACATCACTAAAATATTATTTCTTTACTTATCAGGGTTAATGCTAATAAATAAATGCCATACCATATTACAAATTACATATGAGCAAACAATTAGTGCAGCACTGAAAACAAAACATTTCTTACACTCAACCTAATGATGTCCAAATGAGGCTTCATGAACCATTTATTGAATGTCATTCCAAGAAGCTTCATTTAGATTCTAATTCAATCCAACATTAACATTCGTCCACCATGTTTTTTTGCACCTCAACTCGGCAAGCTGTTTGAAAACTTTGTGCACTTGAGGGGGAGTTCACATTCAGTTGGGAACTTCTTTTTTTTTTTTGCAGGATTCATCTGTTTCGTAGTATGATAAAGAAGAAGTTTATCTGAATGTAATCTCCTGGTTTTTGAATCGTCTTTGATGGTTTTTACATTGTAGAAAGTCTTCTTTACAACTACAGTGGAAACCTCTTCCTGTAATCATGTCTGTCCTGGTCAAATTGATCACTGTAACTGATTTTGTTTTTCTTCACTTCTTATGCAGATTACCATTTGTATTTTCATATCACGAATATAAAATAATTAATTAATAATACATTTTTAAAAAGGCGTAGTTTCTCGTGCGCACCAGAAACTTTCTCATGCTCACGAGAAAGTTTCTGGTGCGCACCATAGACTGTAAAAATAAGATACACACAAAAACTAGAAACAAATATTTGTATTTTTTCTTCCTATGTCCCTTTAGGGGATCCGTACTATTCAAACTTGACACGGGATTGGAGGTTAGATTTCCGGGCGTCACGTGACTCGTCTTGTTGACGCCACCACGCGATAAGTGAGTAAAACGAATGGGGTTTGCGTTCGTGTCAGCTGTCAGAGTTCACTGCGGACATTAAGTCAAAGAGCATTGGACGCTGTATTGCTATATATGCTTTATTGTGGATTTGTGAATAATATTCAGTTCTGGAGTCTACCGGCTAAAACTACTCGCCGTCACGAGAAAGGTAAGTGTCTCTGCAGTGAACGTTAGCATAGCAACGGGCAGTTGAGCGTTAGCATAGCAGTTAGCCGTGTAATGTTAATATCATTTTAACTTATATATATATCCTTAACTAGTCTGTAACTTCAATAGAGTTACACCATTACTGTCTGAATTGATTACAACAGTGTTGGGGAAAGTTACTTTTAAGACCAACTACTTACGTTACTTTAAAAGTTACTCCACCAAAGTAGTAACCAGTAGCTTTAATAAGTTACTCTTTATTTAAACTAACTAATAAAGTACTTTCAAAGTGACCTATTTAAATGCTTTTTAAACGTCACTTCTATTGTAAGGAAATACCCACACTACCAACTCATCAATAATATAAAGGAAAAAAAACATGGAAAGCATTTCATCTTCAATCTAATGTGTTTATTTATCTATTGACCATATAAACCATGTCCACAACATACAAAAAGTTAAAGTGTAAACGGCACATGTGATTCAAGACAAGACAATACAAGTGGACAGGAATGAGGACACGGTTGTTAGGACCCAGATGAAAGTCTGTTTAACAAATAGGTAATATATTAATATTAGTAAGCATTATATTCTGTGGCTAATGTGAAGCGCTACACAATCCATATCTGTTGCTTGTGAAGTTCTGTCCAGTGAGGACAGTTTTCTTCGGTTCACTTCCTGTTTTAATGTAGTAATCCATTTTGCTAACTTTCAGGATCTTTTGGAATCTCATAAAATACCTTCCATTTCACTTGTTCCTGATTATTCTAGCTTCCTAGCACACAACAGCTATCTACCACTCTGTACGGTATAAACACAGCAGGAGAAATAGCTGCTTGCAGCCTTTTGCTGCCAATAGGGTGGTGTTTTGATTCCTAGTAATTGCGTGACATGACTCCTGGAGCTCTAGGATCTGGATCAAGGAATATCAGCTGAACATACTATGGCGTGACAAATCACAGTTTAAACTAGACCCTGTTGGACCTCAATTGGCATTAGAATTGACTCTGATCTTAGTCGAAATAGTCACATACAGATGACTAGACTATGACATACTATGACTAGTGACTAGATCAGCCTTTTGTCATCACAGGTATGGCCAAGATTAGGGACCTTATGTTATAGAATACTTGGAAAACTAATGAATGCTTTTATTTATTGCAGGGTTGACTACTACATGGTGTTTTGAAAGGACTTACAACTTGAAGAACCACTCGAAAGCAACTCATAGATGCAGCACTACCACTGGTAAATACCACTGGTCAAGTCATTTGTAATTTGTGTAATTTGCATAGAGTGTCATTAATCCTGTGGATGAAAAAAAGCCTTAACAGATAGCTTAATACCTGACCACTGCTATCACATTCACCAGTTAGAAAACTGATATTTATAGTAGCTGATCTTTTCCAACTTTTTAAAAACAGACTTTTTTCTTAGCTTCATGAGGTGCTTAATAATGAAACTTGGATAATTTCAGTGGTACTTTGTTGATATTAAGACAATAGGCATATTAACACAATAAGAACATTCGGCCTCTAAATTGAAACAAGGAATTTTATTATATCTCGATATAAAAGACAAAACGGTCAAACCAAACAAAGCTCAGGCTCCACCACATGGTGGTGCACTTACTCCTCACTGGTGCTGAATCGGCTTGAACAGGGTCCAGGCTCAAGTGGCATTTTCCTTAAATGACCTGTCAGCAGTGAGCTCAGCACACTAACAAAACAAACTGTTTTCTTTTCTGTGTTTTACATTATTATTAATAATGGTGTTAATAGTTGTTAATGAAACACAATGACAATGACAATTTCTTTGTCAGTTTAGCCAAAGAGCGGTGTCCTAATTAAAATGTAGTACAAAAGAGGTACAAAAGTATTCCCAGCAAAATATTCTTAGAGTATCAAAAGTAAAAGTACTCATTATGCAGAAGACCTAATTTCACAGTGCTGTATTATTGTAGAATATTATATCAGGTTTTTATCACCAACACAAACATAAAAAAAACCTACATTAAAAAAATATTACTGTAGCTCATCAATGTGGAGCCAATTTCAGATAATTTGTGTACTAGTGGGTAGATAAGTTGTATAGTACTGCATCATATAAAATATCACATTTTTAAAAAAAAAAGTAACTAAGATTTAAATAAATGTATTGTAGTAAGAAGTACAATATCCCCATCTTAGATTAAGTGGAGGAATAGTATAAAGTAGCATAGACTGGAAATACTCCAGAATTGTACTTCAGCATTTGAGTAAATGTACTTAGTTTCTTTCTACCACTGAAACTTTCTTTGAGAAAAGAAACTCTCTGGGACGTCCTGTAAATATGGCTGAAATAACTGTATTGCAGCTGTGTGTGCAGCAGTAAAGCCCTGATTCTGAAAAGGCTGAGATGCTGTGTAAAACAAATAAAAACACAGCAAATGCTTAAAATTCTGAATGATTTTATATATTTACAATAAACAAAAGTGACTAGTTTAAACATTAAATATCTTGTCTTTGTACTATAAAGATTCTGTCTTTATTCGTGTTTTTTCTCAGCGTTCCAACTTTTTTTAGAATCAGGGTTGTATTGTCAGTGTATTTACTGTATATGTGTGTGATCAGTGTTTCCGTACAGTATGTGGAGCATGCTGGGTGACATCAAGATTCTCTGTGTGAGAGCAGCCAGACAGGACAATTAGTTTTGGTCCCCTGCAGCCTGAATGGGCTCCACCGTTACTGTCATCCAATTAAAAGAGGCATGTCAGTATTAAAATGCAGAAACTGCAACCGCTTACAGTTTCCACTAACGGAAGAGTCTGAATACATTGTCTCTCATTGTCAGTTAAATTTACCTTTGGTTGCCAGAGTGTGTTTGTGAGACCCATAAACTGTCGTGGATCTTTATATTTCTCTTTGTCTGTATGCTGATTTGTAATGATATGCATTATAAATGCAGATGTTGTATCCAGGTGCTCTTTTCTGTTTTCCTTACGCTCAGAAAAGTAGGGGCGCTTGGATCAACAGCTGTTGAAGGCATCAGTATGCTGCTATTCAGTAATTGGGTTGGCGCACAGACCCACAGCATCACCTACTTGTTGCTTTAATCAGAAATGATTTCAGGGTTCAGTGACACAGTTATACACAACAACTAGTACATTTTACTCAAGTATAGCGCTTAATATTAGCCAAATGTTTTTATCTGAAATTCATGGGATGAAAATGGCTCAACACACCCTACAGTTTTAAATCAGCCCTGAACAATGTGGCAGATGTAACTTTTTAATTCACTAATGATAGTGACAGGGATATAGAGATATGGATTTTTATATTTTTAATACTTTTATTAAATATTCTAATTAGACAAACACACTTCTACTAAAGTAACTTTTTCAATGCGGCACTTTTACAGAGTATTTTCTTGTTACAGGATCTGAATACTACCCCCAACACTGGTTCTGTCGAATGTAGATAATCTATTCTAAATCACCCAGTTAGGGTCCGCTTCTGTGATATTTCGTGGCTGCTGGTCACAGGGAGGAAACACAGTACAGTATGCAGCTTTACTTTTCTCTGCCGTCTTGCTCCATTTCCTGTACCATGTAGCTCATGTGTTCAAAGGATCAAAAGAAAAATCAATCCCATGAAGTTGCTGACGGTTTTATGGCGTCTGATCTCCGCCTTCTCTGTCTGAAGGAAAGGGTTCACATCTCAAATCTAAAAGAAAACATCACAGCGTCTGACTCTGCTTTATTGTAATCACATAGAACAAAACACAGGAAGGAAAGTCTTAAACCTTCAATGTAACTGAAGATACTTGAAACAACAGGGACGTTGGAAAATGCATTATGGCTGCTCTGTAGGTGCAACATCACTTTGGTGTATTTTAGGAAGAAGTCGTTTTCTTCCTCACAGACAGATCATTAATAATGAATGACTATCTAATTTCCCCCAAGACATCATTAAACTTTAATTGAAACAACCAGTGTTAAAGGGTTTAAACATGAGGCGTGCTGAAAAAAAAACCACAGGAGGCGAAATGCTTACCTGCAAATAGTTAACATTTAAACTATTCAAATTTTCCTAAGAGTAACATAGTGAATGCCAGCATAAGCATTCACTATGCGTATGCTGGTAACCATGTATCCTCCACCCTCTCATCCAAATATGGTCACTTCTGGCTCCAAAAACCAAGATGGCGACAGTTAAAATGGCTTCGAAACAGTAACTCACAAATCAATGGGCGACATTACAATCCACGTCTTTTATACAGTCTATGGTGGGCACAGACAGCTCTTCAAATGAATCAGTGTTGCTTCATGTCTGCTGAATATTTAATCTCTCTGTATCAGCTTCATAAGAAAATATGTCACTGTTGTTTTTACAGCATGTTCCCAAATGACCAAGACAAATCAACTAATTTAGCTTTAATCAGCACAGAAACCCTGTTCTCTTTCATGTTGATGTTAATGAGCTATTTAAATTGGCACAATATTGCAAGATGCTTGCTAAAAGCTTTTATGACCACGATGCCAGCACTCATTGAGGAATCTGTTTGGTTCCACTGCAGGTCTGTTGAGAGTATGAGGAGAACCTGGCATGGCCGTCTGCATGGAAGAAACAGCCGATCAAAGCAGGCTGTCATCAGCTCGTTCCTCCAGCATGCAACAGGCGGTTTCCCATCAGCCATCAGTCAGCAAGCCACTCTGTTACTGACAGGCAGTCAGGTAGGAAACACCAGCATCTGCCTCCGGTGCTACCTGATGGCTGTAGGTGTGTGTTGGGTTAGTGTGTGTGTGTAGCTCTGTGTGGTTACTGATGGTTTCATCACCTTGTCTCATCAGTCATGCCTCTAGGTGTGTGTTCGTCCCTTTGTATTCCTAAATCCTTTAAGATCCCAACAAGGTTTTAATGTGTAAATTGTTATTTGTAAGATTATAAATATACGCCATAGCTGTAGGGTTTTTTCATAACCTGTATGATGTGTAAACTAAAAGTTGACGGAACAGGAATGTGAGGAATGTCAACCATCACCCGCAGAATCATAGACATCGTCCAGTGGGAGGGGGAGTGGGGGACCACTTATATGTTTTACCAGACAGACACCATTTAGTAATTACACTTTTGTGTGTATTTGAAAAAAAAAAAGCAACTAATACCCACACACACATAGCTGAATGGCAGAGGTCTGATGTAGACTGATGCACATAATGCAATGAACCAGTATCACAAGCACAAGTTTTTCTATCCATATGCCGTTAGCAACAGATGCTGAGGTGCTGAACATTCTAATCAGTCACCCTATGGTGCAAATGAAATGGCAAAGCAGGAAGACCCGCTTGCAGGTTCCCAGTGAATCAATGCACTGTGTTTTTAGACATTTTAATGCTGAAATGTTTCATGTTATGATGTCTGATCACTGCTACTCCAATATTCTAGTCAATAATTGTCATGAGGCTGCAGTTGCAGTTACTTTGTATTAGGACTAAACCACAATAGTGCAGCCATATGGGATAGATATTTTTTCTCAGTGAGTGGAAAAAAGAAAAGAATATACAATGAAATCAAGTGTTTGTGGCAATTGAAGATGAAGTACTAGTAAGTCTTTCATAATTCAGATGAAACACACATCTTATTTGCTGAATAAGTATAAATGATGTTAGAGCCACCATTGCAACTGGTGCTGTTGTTCCTGCAGCTGATTCCAAATTTGTCAACAGTATGAGGTGTATGTGTCTGAAGAGAAGTTATGTAAATTTTAGTCTTTTCCCAGGAGGTGTTTACATTATTTAGTCTACCCTCTGTACATTCTGTACATGTCTTTGGTAGGCATGTCAGTAACAGAGAGAGAGAGAGAGAGAGAGAGAGAGAGAGAGAGAG
>CAFUXE010001442.1:217699-248193 GCA_903364295.1 Serranus cabrilla | reverse complement strand
CTTGTGACAGATGGACGAATGGTGGAAGTGGTGAGTGTGTATGTGTGTGCATGTGTGCATGTGTGCGTGCATGCATATGTGTAAGTGTGTGAGAGAGCAGCTGGGAGCACGAGGTAAAACCTGCAGCAGACCAACCAACAGGCTGCTCGCACAGTCAGACACCTGTTTGAACTCCTCCTCCTCCTCCTCCTCCTTCTTCTTCTCTCCCGGACACTTGATATGTGGGTGCGGGTGGTAGTGGTGGGAGTGGGTGAGACAGAAACAGATAGAGGAGGAAGGGGAGAAAGGGAGAAAACAGCTGGATCAACTGAATGTTTCCGTTTCTGTTTCCTGTCTCCGATTTGTTTCTAGCAGAGACCCAAGAGTCTTAAATGGGTAATCTGTAACATTTTAACACAAAATTGTTGATGATTAACTCTGACATGCTGTGATTGCTTTATTTTTACCAGATACAGAGTGCTTTTGATTTCCACTAAAAAAAGGAAGATTTTTAAGTAAAAGTAAAGTAAAAACTTAAATAAATACATAATAAAATAAGTAAAATAATAAATAAATAAACAAAAATAAATAAATGCTCAAATAAAAACAAATAAATACGTTTGAAAGATAGACTGAGGTTAGGATCACTTACCTCAATAACATGCATAAATAAATGTAGGTCAAATAAATGCAGATCAAAGAAAATGTTGAAATAATTTAAGACATGCTTTCATTCATTGTCTGTTTAATTATAAGCTGTTTCTTTTATTTATTAATGCATTATTTAATTATGTATTTAATATTCTTTTATTCATTTCTTAAAATTTTCATATTTATTACTGATTTACTTCTATATTTTCATATTTATTTGTACATCTATTTATGCATGTATTTATTTACCCATTTATTAATGCATTAATTGGTCATTTTGCACTCAGTAGCCAGTATATTGGTAGATCTGAAAAAGAAATGTCATAATGAGCCTAGAACTCCAACTATAGGTACAAAAAATTATTAGACGACCCTCAGTTCCTCAGTCTTGTGCGATAGTCAGCTAAATGTGCGTTTTGGACTGTTGTAGGTCAGTATTAAGACTTTTTACTTCAGTGAATGATTTGAATAATCCATCCATGCCTGCCTCAATATGAAACAGTGATGATAATTCTGTCGCTTTCTTACAGCCTTCTTGCCTGCAGCCTTGGTGTAATGTAATGTCTTCATGATTTATTCAGTGTCAAAATGTTTGCTGGGAAACGGGCAGAGTTGAGAGGAAGCCGAGGCGGCCTCCTGACCGCCCAGACACAGTGCCAAAGCCGCAATCAGACAACAGGTGAGCGGTTACGCTCACAGGCACGTCTCATTGATATTCTAACCTATTGCACTTTCCCAGGCAGAGGACTCCCCTGTGGAAACACATTACTGCCTCACAGCCCCCCCACACTCCCCTTCAGGCTTTGATCCCCTCAATGTGAAGCAGATCGCAGGCTGAACAGCAGTTAATATGACCAGCGTGGTTTCGAGAAGTCAGCAGGGTAGTGGGAGTGTATGTGAAAGTGTCTGTGGATGGAGGGTGGAGCAGATGTGCCATCAACATGCGCTTTATTTTAAGGGTTAGTTCACCCAAATGACCAAAACAATACATTTACACAACAACACGGATATGGTATATATCAAAAATAGACATGAAGTCGGGGTGGGAATCACAGAGAAACAACACGATCACGATATGCTGTATGCCGTGACATGATTACCAATGGATTCCAATGGATTCCTTAGATCGTCTAGTTTTACCTGCTGCCTTTTAGTGACAGCAAAGTCCGCTCACATTTAAAGCAGCTCTGTTTGTCTCAGAGGGTTAATACTTCTATATTTTTTCTCAGACTCGTAATTGAGTATTTTTCCACTGTGGAACTTTAAAAAAAAAAGAAAGAAGATAATTAGCCAGTGAGCTGCAGCATATTAAATAGAATTAAAACCTACTTGCACATGTCAGTACTCTTTCTTACTCTGCAGTGCTAATAACACCATTGCATGTCCATCTGATTAAAAGTGTCAAAACCTCAGAAAACAAAACAAGCAACTTATTGGCCTTTACTTTGAAATAAAAAATATTAAAAAGTAGTCGTTGTGACACTCAACAAAGTTTCAGACTTTGTTCAATCTGCAATATAATCATCAGCTTTAAAACATTTTTTTTACCCCAAAACAATTAGCCTTGACTGAAAGTGAAAACAGCGAGACAGAGAGGGAGGGAGCTTTCCAGAGTCATACAGTACAATGACTTTCTTTCAGCAGGCTTCAGGTCGGAGCTCAGTGAATCCAACACCTCTGTTTTGGCTGACCTCCGGGCGTTTTAGGAGGCATGGGTCACTGCCCCTTCCTCCCCTCTCGCAGGATGATGATCTGCGGATGTCCGCTCACTGTGTGTCGGTCATCTCTCCCTCACCTGGGGGGGTGGAGGGTACGAGGTTCCAGAAGGCAGGATGTCACAATAAATACCTGAAGAAAACACTCAGGAAGCAAAGCTTAAATGTTTATTATTTAGGATAATTCTATTACACAACCTAGGAAATGGACGGACAATAAATAAATTAAAAAAATAAGGCGAGGCAAAAAATATGATGGCATTTTGGCCATCACTAAGGACACTATCTATAGAATAAAGCTAGTAATAGCTAGCTAGTTTGGTTAGCATTTGGCAGTTATTGAATGAAAATGGACAGCCAACTCCTCAGTGTGTCTAGTCCAGCTGAACATGAGCAAGATACTGGTTTAGTAGCTAAAATAAAGCCAGATTGCAGTTAAATAAATGGCTGATTATTATGGTATTTTATCTTGTTTAGCTTTGAATTTCAAGTCTCTATAAATGAAGAAAACCAAGAATGTTTCACGTCCTGACTCTTTATCATCTCCTAATGCCTCTCAGTTGTTTAGGAAGTTGTTTCAGATAATAATGTTTTTTATCAAGGAAAATATTCGGTATCACTGAAACGAACTGGAAAATTGTAGTTTTTCTACTTTTAGCAATTAAGAGAGAGATTTAAGATTTCCCCACCTCTCTGTCAGAGTCACGCTCATGAGGATCTTTTGTGTTTCAAATCAGGAAGGATAAAAGAGCATGTTCGGCTTCAGAGCCTTGCTCGAGGGGTTTTAAGAATGAAGGGATCTTTTGCCTTTGGTGCTGATAATCGGCGGCTTCTCTCGTTTCCCTTCGGCACAAAAACCTCCTCTGTCTGCCTCCGTAACTCTCTAAGGGAGAGTTTTCACCTCCCTGTGGTAAGACTGAGCCACCTGTAAGGCTGGATTTATGCTCCAGACGGAAGACGCTGTTTTCTATCACAGCTTTGGTAGATGGTCAACCGTCATTGGTTCTTTTGATTTCATCTGAAAAATATGAACATCAGTGATATCAAAAATATGTGTCATGTTGTATTGTAGTTTTATTTTTAAATTGGGGATATATTTCTGAATTTTCTTTGTTTACGCAACCAAAAAGTGTGAAAGCAATACATTTACACAGCCTGTTGGCCACTCAGATTCCCTGAAGCCTGTCAATAAGAGGCTTATATGTCCCCCTGCAAGGAGGAGGAGGAAGTAAAGGATGATGGGACGCAGAGAGGGAGGGAGGACAGGAAGGATGAGGGAATCCCCCGATGCTCAGCTCCTCAGGAGATCACAGGACTCAGAGTGGGTTAGCAGGAAATCAACAGTGTTGGAACAGTGAGTTTCTGTAATATATGTCACATTGTATTGAATAATGTATTGAGTGGCGCTTGAATAGGTAAAGAGTTTTACAGTGTCCTGTTCTTTGATGATTATATATCTCTAGTCAGGGCCGGTCCTGCACATCTGGGGGCCCAGGAGGATAAGTTCAGGGCCCCGTCTTGCGTTGGATAAACAGTAAAGTGATTTATTAAATGTATTTGTACTGCTCAGTGAAACATTCAAAGTAAATCTGACTGTCTGCATTTTCCATTTTAACTACTAATAACACTTTCTTCTTCAACCTTGTGTTTGTCAGTAAGTCATTGGTTGGCAGTTTTGGATCAAACAACAACAATCCCAGCTTGTTGGTAGTGAAAAGTAGCATTTTATTCACCTTCTGTGATTATAAGGCAAACGATGCATGAGTTTGGGGGACCTGCTGGAAGGGCCCGCTCTGTCTGTAGTCCAATCACAGACAGCGACAGATCAGGTGTGAGCCGCCAACATCCAGGCCTCTCCAATCAAATGAAGACTTATAGAATGGGCTAAATCTGAAAATGTCTCATATAAGATGGCTCATTTAGGCTAATTAGTAAGAGAAATATTTAAAAAATAAAACATACATTTATACAGACAAAAGAACTGTGGCACCGCTCCTCAGGGACGGGGGAAGCCGGCGACAGACAGTGAGACGGAGGGTTGAGATGTCAGACAGAAAGCTGCACAGACCAGCCGACAGTCAGACAGTCAGACGGTCAGACGGTTGGGACGGCAGACAGGCTGGCGGTGGGCGTCTCTCTGCTAACGAGGCCTGACAGCTTCCATGCCGGCTCATGCGACAGTGAAAGGGAGGATCGGGTCAGATTCAGAGTGTTTGATGTTGGGGTGGCACTCCCGTTTGAAGCCACCGCTCATTTCGCCTCTGTTTGCTTTTTTAAGCCGTGTTGTGTCGGACTGGCCGAGCTGCCCGGCAGGCGGACCCAGCCAGTAACCCGTAATGACAGCCAAAAACAAACCACCTGATATCTGCCCACCAACTGATACTAACACCACTTGTCGGGATTGTGAGATTACCCAACATGCTCTTTTTTCTGGTACATACAAGAGTTTCATTCTTTATTGCACAGCCGGAAGGATCTGACATTTTTTTTTTTTTTTTGGTGGTGTAAGCCAGGAAATCCTGGGTTGGCGTGCCGGCCTGGACGCCGTGTCCATTGTCTGGCCGCTCGCTCACTGCTTCCATTGATGCTCTTCATCCAGCTGTAAAATCTGGTGTGGTGCTGAAATGTGTGTGTGTGTCTGTGTGGAGGGTGGAGGTGGTGTTGGGGGGTGGATTCAGTCCACTCTGAAAACAAGATGTCAAGAGTGGAGTAAGAGTGCAGCAGCGTTGGCACTGAAGGGATAAAAAACCTGCCGTGTTTGCTTTCTGTGTACTTCCTCTGCACTGCATCCTTCCTCTCCCTCTGTCCCCCACCCGTTTACTTAAAAAAAAAGCCTGGGTGGAAATGCTCAAAATACCTCAAAATACCTTAAAACATTGGAAAAAAGTTTTTGCGTAGAAAAATTGGTGTCTTAGTAAAAGCAAAAAAAGTGAATAGAAACAGGTTTAGTCAATAAATGATAATGTACATAAAGCATGTGACTTTAATGTCCACTGAAGCATCTGCTCTGCTGAAGAGACAAAAACGTCTCCGTATAGCACACATCCTCAGACAGGTCATATTTCTACTTTGTTCTTCGCAGTTTTAGGTTCGACTGACGTTCTTTTAATCACATCACCTTGTTGATCTCTGTTCTCTATTGTTTTTTGACTGGAGAATCTATGCCACTACTGCTTATCCCAATAGGTTTATCTCAGTTACTTCTTTTCTGTGAGGAAGACATGGCCACATAACTGTCTTGGTAAAGCTAAATATGACAAAATCAACATGCAATGCTATGCACTAAAAAAGACCAAAACATAGTTTTAAAAATATAAACTTGACCAAAATCTATCTTTGTTTTTGCCTCCTTCCACCTTGTCTTCCCTTTGTCTCTGTCTTAAACATGCGCTCACAGAGACACACGTGCTTTTTTACACCACTGACACCGCAGCGCTGAGTGATTCTGTCATCCTTAGTCCTGACAATCGTGTTGCTATAATGAGTCTTAATGCCAAAGTTTGTGGTTTGCAGGTCTAGTCGTGTTAAAGTCGTTGATTAACACATATTTTTGCATGTTGTATTGGCGGGCTGCGTCTGACCCATGCATCATTAAAATGTAACTGACTTTCACTGACTAAAACTGGACCAAAACATTTTGAGTTGTCACCGAATCAAACTTTATTAAAACTATGAAGGATGAAAATGACAAAAATGTGACTGAAACTAATAAGTATTTTTATCTGAATACTAGAACTGAATCTAAAATTGCAGATTTTTCCCCAAATTCCCAAATTTGTATGGAAACAAGGCTGCTCTTTCCCTCCTTATCTCCCTTTTTCTCCCTCTCTCTCTCTCTCTCTCTCCATCTCTCTGTCTCTCTCTCTGCTGGCCGGAGCTGTAGTTTTTTGTGGTGTATTCCCCCTCTCTTCCACTGCGGCCATTCTGTGGGGCAAATTAGCATAACAGCCTCCGCAGGAACGCTGTCAGCATTAAAACACACTTCCTCTGGAAGTGGTTTTCTGCATAATCTGTTCCTCCCACCGCCCCCCCAACCCCAGTGTAGAAAACAGTAACACCACTCCCTCTCCAGCCCTCTGTCTGTCCCTCTTAGTCTCTCTGTCTTAAAGCCCCGCAACATCTGGTTCTTGATCGAGCACTTCCAATATATCACTAAAGACCAATGTTGTGCAAGTTACTGAAAATACGATAAAATGCAATGCAGTAAAATTTATTTTCAAAGTAACAAAAATGACAATAAGAAAGGAATCAAATTAAATAAGTTAAAAAAGACAAATTAAGTGAGGGGAAGAAAAACATTATTGTTAATAACAGGTAAAGCCAGATATGGTACATAAATGTAGCTCAATTCCTTTAGATTTTGACATTCTTTTATTTGCACCTTATTTATTATCTTAGACTTTTATATTTGCACTATTTATTTTTCCATCTTCTGACTTTGTATTACAGTTTCGGACTGTTAAAAAGAACTGAATGTTGTGACTTACGGGAATCTGGTCCTGTAATATTAGCAGACCGCAGCACTGACAGTTATGCAACAGCAGAGGAAAGGGATTGTTTGTGGAATGCTTCTCTTTCTCTGAAACCCCGAAACCACATTTAATAAGCAAAACACCAGAAAACGAAGCCAACAAAAACACGAAAAGTGAGCACATCCTTTGTTCCGGGATATTTCAGCACTGCCACATTCCACCACAAAACCCATCCGGAGGATAATAAGACAGACTCTTCCGATACAAAAAAAACCTGACTTGTTTTCCTTGCGGAGTCATCCATATTCTCACGTTCCCACATCCGGATCAGGAAGCAGCTCTGAGCACAAGGAACAGGTGGATCCACAGCACAGTCAGCTGGAGGCTGTGACACAGTCTGAAGGCATGGGAATAGAAAAGAGTAGAGTCGTCATTTTAGTCTGGTCTACTGTTTTACTCTTCTTCACTTTTACTCTCTATTAAGCTGCTAATCAAGATGAGATCAAACATGCAGTTGTAGTACGAAGTAAGAAAGTGTTGAAATAGTTCTGTAATTATGCTATTTTTAGGTACTTTTACTTTACTTGAGTAATTCCGTTATATGCAACCGTAAACTTCTACAGCGCTACACTTTGGAAGCGACAATTGTTCTTTTTCCTCCACCGCAGTAATTCGACTGATGTAGATAGTACAATAATAAACCAGTAATATGATATATATTTGTCTGAAATTGACCATTCTGCATAATTAATGCTGTTGCTTTTGGCATGTTAAGTATATTTTAATGCCACTTCTGTACAATTTTGAGGTACTTGTACTTTACTAGAGTTTTTCCATTTTATGTAACTTTATTCTTCCACTTCAGCTTTAGTAACTAGTTACTTTTCAGGTCTGAATAAACTTAAAAACACATACACACATACACATACACCCTGCCTGGACAACAGTAAAATGCTGCATTAATGTTTCAGATATAATTATACAATATTGTATTTGGAATATTTGTAACAATCTGAGTGGGACCATTCTGCATAATGAGTACTTTTACTCATGATACTCTAAGATTGTACTTTTGCTTAGTTAAGTTTTGAATGCAGGAGTAATTTCACAGTGTGGTATTAGTACTTTAACTTAAGTAAGGGATACTTTTCAGCTGTGCAGTATAATATACAGTAGTGCACCGACTAGTATGGACACAATAATAAATACACATGTACAGTATACTCTCTCACTCACACACACACACACACTGTGGGTGCACATGCAGCACAGCGTGCCAGGACTTGAGAGGAAACAGATTGCATATTTTGGATTTCAGATCAGGTTTCAGCCTCTCGGCCCCGCAGCACCGGATAGATTTGATTACGGCAACAACCACAGGCCAAATCTAATTAGCACATTATTCACAGCAGGATGTCGGCCTTGTGTTTCAGCATGAGGCACGGCGAAGCTGACGTGCATCCGAGTGTGTGCACTGCCAGATAAAAGTGAGAGTATAGGACAGACTGAGGGAAGCGGATTTAAGATGTGAAAGTCTTTCTCCACCGTTCAGAGATTGGAATCAGCTGTTATCTTGATGTTTCTCTTCTTCCCTTTTATAGTTTGGACGTCATGTTTTAGCCCCGTTTCTTTGGCTGTTCGTCAGCAGGATTATAGAAAAAATAGTAGTCAAATATTCAGGAAACTTAGTGGAAGAATGTTTTTTGGTGCATGAACCTGCTCATGTTCGTGGTGGCCGGTGAGCAGTACCCATCACTCTGAAACTCCAAGTTTATTCCCCCATTAAATCGTTTTTCCCTCCAATAGTTCCATCCTCGTGAAATGATGACCGGTGTTACAGTTTACAGTTTTGTGTCGAACACATTTTAGTTCATGGGCCAAATGCAGCCATCAGATCAGTAAAACCATTGCATTAAAGTTGTCCCTCGATCTTTGACTTCAAGATATTGGGTTGAAGGGTTCTTAGGTCATGTTTGTGAGTCTACCCTTCACAGACTCACAAGACATGTATTTAGTGCTAATACCATGTAGTTCAAGATGAAAGACACAGCGTTTCTCATGCAGTAAATTATGTTATTTTCACCTTTTGTGTCAAATAATTTCTGCATAGACCTAATCAGTCTTGGAATTGCGTAAATTCACTGAAAAGCCGAGACTGAGGTGGATTCAAAGAGCCTAATCCTATCCGTGTGTGATGATGTTGGTCCCCATAGCCTATCATTGTAGTGAGAGCATATTTTGAAACTTGACCTCACTGTATAAAATGACCTGTTGCAACCTCTAGGATAATCACAGCCTCGTGAAACTTTACAACCATAAACTAAAAACCTAGAGCATTCAGGGGATGTATGGTTTTCCTAAGTATATATTACAATAAGGGGGATTGTCAGCAGTTTCCATAAAAGATGTGCACACCATCCAATAGCTGAAAATACTTAAATCTGCATGAGGTTTTGATACTAAATCACAGCATGGATGTTTTTCTGTGGTGTTCCTCAAGGTCTTGGTGTCTTGATGTGATATTTTGAAGTGATTTTTGCAACTTCCCACATCAGCCGCTGATGTGTTAAAACTTTTTTGCGATATTTCAAGACTTTCTTTTTTAGAAATCTGGGTTTCCTTTTTCCTCCACATTGGTGGATGAAAACGCCATACTGCTGCATCTGCTGCTGCACCTACTTATGCAGCATCAGTAGGAGGAGTGGCCGCTCGCTGTCTGAAAGCATCTTAACTCTGTCAGCACACAGATGCAAAGAGGAAGTTGCTATCACAGGCCCAGAGTTCCTGAATGGGGCTTAGACTTAACTCAGTGGGCACAGTGGTGTGGCTTTGCTGCTTGACTTGGTCATATCCAGACTGAAAGGAAAGGAAAGGTTACATCACAGAAGTGAAACATTATGAGGATCTGTGAGGGATTTGGTTTTGTTCATTGTTCACTTAGAGCCCCGTGGCTCGACTTAACTGCTTGAGTTGAACTTTGTCGTTGAGCTGCCGGTCACTTCCTACCTGTGATGCCCGGACCACCCAGACATCAGATCTGTTGTGCTACGTCATATCTGCTCCAAGCAGGCCTCAAGACGCAACAGTGTATGTTGATGAGAAAGTTAACGTGCAAGGGTCAGTTCATATTTTTTCAAGAGTGCTTTTATGAGATACCTATTCATAGTCAGTATATTACCTTCAGTAGATGGCAGTCAACTGATTTGCTGTGGGCGTGGGCAGTGGCATCTGCAAACCGAAAATGACTCTTGACCAAACCGGTTGTTCAAACCTGATCCTAAATCAGCTCCCTTCACTTGCACTACTCAGCTCTGGGCCTCTGGGGACATGTGACCTCTCTGCATGTCAAAGGTCAAACACACCAAACTCACTCAAAATAGTTTCATAATGAAAGTTATGCTGATGTCCATGACGTTACCTGACCATCCTTCCTGCGTGCTTGAACAATGGTAAAATAAAACTTTACCACAACAGGTATATTCAACAGTTTAGATCAGATGTAGGTACACAGTGTGCATTCAGCAGCTTTATACATTATAATAACCAATAATAATATGCCAAAATCTAGTCCTCCTGTCTGTATCAAATGGAACTTAACACCCAGTCTCCTGACTTTTAGTAGAAAGCCATGAAAGGCAATTTTTCCCATAAACGGGGAAACGCAGTTTGGATAAATAGAATATATGTTTAAAATGTCCATCAAATAATACTAGAAGTGCATTCGTCTTTATCCGAGCGATGTCTGGTTGGACTATTATTGAGCATAGAAACAACGTTATCGTCTGTCCTCCACTTGTAACCACGCTACAGTTTTTGGTGTCCAACCCGGACCAAGGACATAACACCACCAGGCGCCCAACGTTTGCTAGGAAATAATGAATCCGCTGTTATTTTGATTGGTCTCTTTTTAAATTTCAATAATGTATATTCCAACAGAGCAACAACAACAAAATCATCCAATGTTTTATTTACATTTGAAAATTGTTTTGGGCCAGAAATAAGAAGGTGGGACATTTGGTCTAACACGGATAAAGAAGGCAGCATGGAGCACAGGATGGATGGGTGGAATGTTGGGATGTCAAACTGTTCGGTTTAGACCTCCAGGGAACTCTTTCGTAACAATTCTGTACTCTTACTGCTGTTTGAGATGGAGAACTCCCAGCTGCCAAGCGTAGTTTTGGGCCTCAGAAATGGCTTCCAGGGACATGTGACCTCCAGGTTCAAAGGTCAAGGTTCACATAGCCCAGACTCAACCTTCCCGTCACTGATGCTGAGGACAAAGCTCACATTGAGTCAAGGCCTTGGAAGCTGAAAGTCTCTCCAGGATTTAGTGATAGTCTGTCCGTCATGGCATCTCTGCTGCAGCTAAAGAAAACAAACTGTATGTTTTCAGGACGGACAGAGAACTACTATTCTTACTGATTCTGATACACTGCTCTGTCTGTCCTCCCCGCCACACCAGCACACTCAGCCCGCCTCAGTGATATCTCAAAAACCATGATGGATTTTCAGCTTCTACAACTCGATCTCAGCTCAAACCTAACGTAAAAAGAATTTTTAACTTCCATTTCCGCACAAGTTTGACCCCAAGATCATTTACACTCACAGAGGACCCACCAGTGTAGATACCAACAATGTCTCTTTCCCGCCATTTCTGTCCGTCATCAACCGAGGCCAAAATAACCCCTAATGCTGCTTTCTTAGAGTTGTGGTAGTCCCAGATATGTCAGTGAAATGAATGAAATTTAATATTAAATCACAATAATTATAAAATGCATGAGCCTTTTGAAGCATTTGCCCAAATCTTGCACATACTAGAGCTGAACAAATGCAAACACCTTCTTTTGTTCTTTACAGAGCACCAAACACTCACATAAAACAGATACACAATGTAAATTATCAGCATGTTATAATAATGAACACAATTGAGCCTTCTCCTCCCATTACAATGCCTGCATTTATTCAGGCTGAAGACTAGAGAGGTCCTGCCTGGGTCCTGACCTGCAGACCCTTCAAAACAACAGCTGGCACGGAGGGAAGGGTGGGAGATAAGGGAGGGCAGGATGGGAGGAGGAGAGGAAGGGAGTGTGAAGGGGGGAAGTAGATAGGAGAGGAGGAGTGGTGGAGAGATGAAGATGCAGAGGAGGGTGGAGGACGACAGTAACTACTCGGAGCAAAGATGTTCTTTTTGGTTGTGTGAAGAAGTCTGTTTGTATTTACATCAATAGGAATATGAACCTACTTCTCACTTGATTTATTACCCCAGTAAACATTCTTATAATGAGCTCAAGTCTTCTTCAGTACAACATGATGTTCATTTAGTAAATTATGGTCCCATTCAGAGTAAAATGGAAGACAAAGCAGGATATGCTTTAGGATATGGCTACCTTGTGATTGACTGATCGCTACCACAGTGCACTGTTTATCTTTGGATTTTTACCTTTTCACAATGTGTTTTCAACTTTGTTATTTGTATACAGTCAATGCTTTTAACTGCTGTTGTTGCAATGAGCTTCATTTACATGAAGGGACCCATTTTAACACACTCTATCCCCAACTTGTCGGATACCGATGCACAAGACCCCTTTGCCTCAGACAGCATCTATGCTAACCTCTTTAGGACCTTTCAAACCTGTAGCTGCCAGTAGCTCCTCACAGGATGCTGATTGGTCTGAACGACTGCGGTCACTCAGGACACAAATGCTAAACTTGACAAGCCTGATTTTTGTGATATATGATCTTGCGATTTTCGTGTGATATTGCAGAAAATCCACCTGCTGTCCAATTGCTTATCACCTCATTTGAATACCTGCAAATGCCACATTAAGAGGCTATTTACTTGGCAGTGCAGGCTGCATTGAGAATTACACATTTTTTTACATTTTTGCGCAGTTCTAGCCGCCGTAAAGTGGATTGTCATGAAAGTGTCTTAGCATGCTCTCACTACAAAGACGCCGGACATTATGGACTTTATTGTTCTTGTGTCCTTTTCCTCCTTAAAAACATGTTGGCTTCATCAGGCGTTCTCCCCAGTTTACCATAATGGGATTCAACTGTGCAAATACATACACAAACACAATAAACTTGTGAATTTTAAGCTTAAATAAAAAACAACCAGTACAGGCAACACACACACATAGACACACACACACAAAAACTCTCAGCCAGCCGGCTAAGCTTAAAGATGTTTTCAGCTGTTGCTGCTGGTTGTATAAGTGCCTCTTTGTTCCCTAAGAACTTTGGGCTTCTCCCCCTTCCCCTTCGCCTCCTCTATTACCTCCCCTCTACCACCTCTCTATCTTGTTTTCTCTCCTCCCCGTACCTCCACCCTAACCTTCAATCTACCTCACCCATTTCCTCCCCTTCTTCCGAACCCCTTCTCCTTCTCTTCCCCTCCGTCAAAATAAAATGTCTTCACTAAGCGCTCATTAGATTTCCCTGCAGGTTTTGGCGTCACCAGTCCTCCATCTGGCTCATGCTTTATGGTTCTTTGGAGTTCCTTTATAAATTAAAAGATGATTTAACGGGTAGAAATGTGACCCTGTTTTGACCCGGACTCACTTGGCATTATCAGATCTCTTTGGGTGCAGACCTCTGCCGAGGCCATGCCCTATCTTGCAATATTAACAAAATGAAAAATAATTTTAATGAGTTCTGTCTTGGCCCATGCTACCCCCTTCCAATAAGTTTTATAAAAATGCTACAAACGTCAAAATTATAATCCAAGAATACATCAAACTGCATTTTGAGGGGTCCTTGGCGACGACGCCATGCCGGTCTCCGATAACTTCTGGGTCACAACAAAAAACTGTGCTTCCTCATAAAAGAGAAAATGCTCCGACATTCCAACAGGCATATTTAAAGAAACCTCAGGCGCACTTTCAAATTGGCAAAACTCCAAAGTCTTTGTATGACCGTCCATCTTTCCCCCCAAACCCTCATTGTAGGCCGAGCCGAGTGGGGGGCTGGAGGCGGTGCAATCAGATCCTCGGATCCCTCCTGGCGTTTGTTCCCCCGGCTTGTTTTCACTGTCAACACACCACTTGAGAGAATTAAGGGGAGCCAAGTACCTGGAGCTCAGGAGGTAATAAAGCAGTCAAAGCACAATTAAACCTTCAGAAACAAGTTGAGTCAAGCTTATTTCATTCCAACTCGCAACAGATTCAGTTATAAAGAATGCACTCATAATGAAACTGCATTTCAAAGCTTCGTCAGCGGAGAAAGGACGTGTTTTATTATTTGCACACACAGTGGTAGAATGTAACTAAGTACATCTACAACTTCAGGTAGTTAGGTACTACAATTATTTCCATTGTTGATTAAACGATTAGTTGTCTGGTCTGGAAAATCTGGAAATTAAGTTGATTATCAAAATAGTTGGTTGTTAATTTAATATTTGACGAACGATTATTGATTTAATCTAAATTTTTGCTTTATACTTCTACTCCACTCCAGTTAGAATATGCTAAACCATAAGTCCATTCATCAAAAATCATCACTTGAAGCACATTAAGTACATTTTGCCGATACATACCTCTACTAAAGTAAGGTTTTGATTGTCAGACTTCAACTTGTAGTGGAGTATTTTCAGTGTGATATTAGTACTTTTATTTTAAAAAGGCCCAGGTAAGACAGAGCATTGCCCTTCATGTTAGGAGATGAAGTGAAGTAAACACAGCACAGATCTGTAGCTTTTAATTTTAACATAAAAAATTGACAGACAGGGGGCACTTGATCAGGCTCTGGTCAAGGGTGAGAGTCTGTTTCTAAATAGTATGGCAGCACAAAGTTTCTCTGTGCGCATGAGACCCTCAGAGGGAGGAGAAATCATGGAGTACCACCACACACACACACACACACACGAGTACAGTTGTACACAGTGTGTTTCGGTACTTATTTAATTCTTTTCCCCCTGAGTAATCTTCTTCATCCGACGTTAAACCTCACACAGCCACTTTCACACTCCCGTCAGATTCCTTCTGCGTGGCTGAAAGGCTGACTGTATCTGGGTGGGAATCAGTTTACACCACCAGCGATTCTGCCATGAAAGATGGTGTTGTGCGTGTGTGTGTGCACAACTATGTGTGTGTGTTTGTCTGCATGTATCCCTCAGGAGTGAGGGAAAAGATTTTAATATACACCAACGTTGAAAATTTTGTAATCTGCTGCGACAGAAATGTGATCGTGTCCAGCCAGACATCTGAGAGGACTCCTCTATAAGGTCTGAGAAAGTCCTCTTTACAAATGGAAGTTATTTTGTATAAATAGTTTGTTTTTTACATGGAGAAAATTATGTTACTCAGGCAACACAAAAGGCACCCTATATAGTGTCTGTATGAAACTTATCAGAACGTATCGGTTGGTATCTGAAGAGTTGGGATTCATTGTTGACATACATAACATAAGATCTATTTATCTAAACTGTATGTATAGTACCTTCCTCAGCTCTGTATGGGCACACAAAAAGCTTTCTGTCAAATAAGTGTTACAGCAGCAAAAGAAAGAAAGAAAATAAATATTAAACAAGCAATATTAACAAGAAATATGCAAGTATAAACATACAATTAAGAAGAAATATAAAATTAAAATTAATATATGCAATATATACAAAGTCAACAGTTCAACAGTGGAGCAGACGTTCAGAAGTTTTCCATCTGTGGTGCAGTTTGAACTGATATGCTTTTAGTTTTTGTCATTCACAAAACTTTTTCTGGGCCCATAGAGATCCTAAGGAGGAGATACAAGGAGATACACTGTATACAATTTATATTGTTTTTTAGGTGCACTATTCCTTTAAACAACCTGACTAATCAGGTATTTCCCTCCCAGCAAAACACCATCAGGAAAAGTGTGAAATTAAATGTTGGTCTGGCTGCTCTCCAACTTTCTCTCTCGCTTTCTGTCTCACTCCACATCTGTCTCTCTCTCTCTCTCTCTCTTCTTATTGCTGCTTGTGTTCATTGTGGTTCTAACACAAACACACACATACACATTGCATACATTCCACATTCAGCCTTAACGAGGCAAATTAAATTGGTTTTGATTCCACAGGAAATGAGCAACGAGTGTCGTGTTGTTGGGGAGTAAATGAGATGGTGGGAGATGAAGCCAAGAAGGATTTAAAACCTTTCGGAGACGGTCGGTTTATATAGTTTGGAGACAGTAAAAAAGCCAAAGCCTAACTGTACACTGTGGGCTGCAATTCTGTGGCTCTGCTGCTGCAACCTGGTTCTTCAAATTCACATCGAAACATTCAGGAGTAATTCAGCCGTGTCTATATAACTTAACCAGTAAATCACAGCTTTGACGACTGTGTTTCAAACTGAATGTACATAAAGTAGAAATGCAGGAAAATAAACAATGCTGACGCTCCAATCAGCGATAGCTAAACTCTGACACACTGATGAAGCATCAAACAAACAATGCAGCGCCTCTTTTTGGTCAGTAGGAATCATCTGAAATATTTAGCAACCAAGTTAATGTTTCCAAAACCTAAATGAGACCGAGAGATTCAGAGGATGAGTCACGACCCTGGGGATGCTGGGTAAACCGTAAGTGCTGACAAACACAAACTCTTTGAGAGTGGATGTCAGAGGCGAAAGTTTATTCATTATAGAAATATCTGAGATATGGGAGGGGAGGGGGAGATGTGACCACGAAGAACATTCAGCGGTTAGCCGGAGACACTGGATGTTTGTCCTCACGCTGGTTTCTGCACAGCTGAGACGGGTACAACTGACAGAATGCAAACTTCTCATCAGCAGCAGCAGTGAGTCGGCACAGCAAAGCTCTGATTGATCCAAACAAAATTTAAAAATTGTTTGCTTGTCCCGTTACTGACAGCAACCACCTGCACTGGGATGAGGTCATGTGAATTTGTTATTAGCTGCCCATGCATGTGGTGATTGTAGCCTTGAATGGTAACCAGGGCAACAAGCGTCACGGAAGGGGCCCCCCCAGCAAAGCATGTAGTCGGCTTAAGTGGGGCCCTTATGACCTATTTATATAATTATTCGTCAATGTGTAGTTATAAAATAAATTTGATGCGTTTAAATGAATGTATTCATTTATTATGTTCTGCTGTGTGCCTGCAGAGATAAAAAAAAATCCTGCTAAATAACTAAAACTGTAACAAAAAAGAAGAATAAAATGCAAAAACTAGTGATTTCACTGTTCTGATTGCAGATAAGGAAGAAGTATGTTAGTGTGTGAGGTTGTATTTTTGTGTGAGCGGATCCCACCACCCTCAGTAATGTCTTTTGACGCGCAGTTTTTCCATAATTTGCCGATTAATGCGAGGCAGATGCACGTAACGCTTCTGTGTGCGGAGCTGCCGGCCTCAGAGGCAGCGGGAGTGCTCAGGCTATGAGATAATGCCAGATAGAGGCCAGCCTGGGACTAACACTGCTGCCACTGCTGCTGCTGTGTGTATGTGTGTGTGTGTGTGTGTGTACACAGTCACACTAAACCCCACCAGCGGATGTTTTACATCCCCTTTCCGCTCAATTACCGCCTCTCAAGGTCACAGATATCTGTCCAAGATAACTTTTGCGTGCTTTCTCCGCCAACTGCAGCCACAATTTGATTCTTTTTTTCTTTTTTACACATTGTTTTGCATCTTTGCATTTCAACTCAAATGTGAGTCACAGGAGACTATTTGTTTCCTCCTATAAAAGGCTATAATGAGCACCTCTTCCTCGTAATGACTGGGTCTGAAGCCTAATGCAGGTCGTAAACGTTACTGTGGCTGCAGTCTGAGGCCCTCATTGTTTCTTGGCTCTCTCCTCGTCGTCCTCGCCCCATGACTTTTTTTATTAGATCCACAATCCGACGAGTTTCCCCGAGCTGCTTGTGCTATTTGTTTGCTCATGATCACTTAATGGATTTAATGGGGATGTGTGTGTGTGTGGTAGATATTCATAGAATGTGTGTGTATGCATTCCACCCGGCGACTCGTCCGGCCTCTCCGGATCTCAGCGCAGCGCGTCGCTCTAATCCTGCCTTCCTGTTTTCCTGCAGGAGAAGAAGTGAGGCGGAGAGGAAGAGAACATCTGATAATTAGCCTGATAGGAGCCCCAGCCACTTTACCTGCAAGAGAGAGAGGAGAAAGTTAAAGCACAGAGGCACACTGCAACATTTTCATATTTATTGTTGCAGTGCCAAGTAGGAAAGAGTGCAAAGTTTAGTTTTTCCTGCTTCCAGACCTTTGAATCTGTTCACTCTGCATCATGACATTAACCAGTGGTTTCTCAGTTGAAAACAGGAGGGCTGAAGCCTCTTCCAAGCTCCCTTTACGTACAAATATACTGATCACTGCCCACATTCTTCCAAGCGTCCTTTATGTTGGCATAGATGTTAAGCCTTATATCCACTGGAGGGCAGCTCTCAGATCAGAGGCTAGAGTTTCTGACAACAGTGTCATGGTGACAATGCTCCAAAAAAAAAGAAAAGAAAAAAAGGGTAGGGCAATATTTCACCGTGTGCAAGCATTTACGGAATGCAGTGATGATATTCATCAAGTTAGACAGACAGACAGACAGTCAACCTGCAGTGTAGGTGATAATGTATAGTAAGTAAGTTATTGGTTTATTAATGCACTGATGTGGTCACTTGCAGCTTGGTATCTTGTGAATTTAACCCCCATGGATCAGTAAACTTTTATATCAATCTAGAATAATTTATTGGTTGGTTTATATTTTGTCTTAAAAATCTGAATTTGCAAAGTAACTGAAATAACTTGATTCCATTACAGTTTGCCCCCTTTTATAGAGATATCGAGGAGGTTTCTGCAAAAAATTGCATCTTTTTGCAATTTGATGGTGAGCATTTCACCTTTATACTGCATGAGCAAAACAGAATGTGTATTGCCTAAAACTGCTTTTGGTTTAGTGTAATGTGGACACGTCTGTAAAGGTGAGACTCCTTGGTACCCATAGGTCTCATTTTCATTCAGATATGTTGAGGTCAGAGGTCGAGTGGACCCTTTGAAAACTTTGGATTGTTATGTTGCTCCCATTCTGACAAGATATTGTGACATTGTTGATGCCAATGGTTTATTTAGATCTCCTGCTTTCATATGAAACCAGGATTTAACTTCTCATCTTAGTAGCTTTAAAATTACAGCCTCTCAAAGTGGTTCAAGTCCAGAAAGTATTTTGGCAAATTGCAGCTGCGGCTGTGAATGTTATTGATTGAATTATTGTCTATTGAGTTAGAAACGGTGAAAGGAAATACCAGAAATCAATATTCAGTTTCCTCAATACCAAAAAAATGCTTGTGAGGGATGGAAGTATGTATTAAATAAGTCACAGAAACATATTTATTGAATAAATTACTTTGACCTCGCGTGATCTGACTGACGAGCCGTTTAAGTGGTTTTGGATTTCCTGAAAGCTGAAATATCCGTCCCCCACAACCTCCTCTCCTGCTGCGTTCCCCAAGTAGATGGAGCCTCTTGTGGTTGTGTGACTGCGAGTGGATGCATTAAAATATTGGCAAGTTCATGTCTTTGTTTTTACTTTTGGCTGAAAGTTTGCAAAACACAGCAGACACGGAAAACAATAACTGGAACACAGCAGATCCGTTCATCAAAGATCCCATTGTTTGTTTGTTTTTATTATAAAAAAAGGCTGATGGGCTACATTATGTATTCAATATTTCCATAAATATCGTATATGTTAGTGCTACTTTTAACTTACAATAAAGAATCTAAATACGTTTTCCATCACATGTATAAAGATAATTGACCGTCCCAAATCTCATTTTCAAGATAGAAACAAAAGCAGAAGAGAGAGGAGGACGAAGTGAGAGAAGAAGAGAGACAAATCACAATCATTTGCCAAATATTTTAGATATAATTTGTCTGTTTGTTTGTTTTTCATTTCGATGTACTTACACAGAAATAGACTTAACAGTTAACAACATGGGCAACGAAGGTAATTCAGTAAAGGTAAAGAATAGACGGGACTATTTTGTACACAAATGATTGAACAAATAGATGTATATGTAAATATACCAGTATATAAATATACATAAAATCACCAATGACTAACAACATGAATTACATTTACAAGTGAAATGTTTCTGTAATTTGCAAAAGATAAAAATACTGCAGACAATATGTCAGTAATTGTAAGTATTGTGATTTGATATTTGATTTATTTTTGTTTTGCGTTATCTGTTGTTTACACTGCTGACAGCTTGTTTAAAAATGCTGATGGCTGGTGCTGCATTCCAGATTAGATTAGAGGAGATCTGTGTTCAACCAATCATCGTGCACTTATGTTCACTTGTGCCTCCGCTGAAAAAGTTACGAAAAAGTTTCACTCAAAACAGCATTTTCATTTTTCCTTGTTCTCATGACATTACAATCAGATTTGAGATGTCCAGTTGTGTGTGAGAGAGAAAGGAGGGTAACAGGAGAGTGCTGGATGGTTTGTTTCTGCTGCTTTGACAGTAATGAAGTGTCTAATGGGGAACTGTCAGCAGCTCAGCGAGACAGGAGACCTCGAGACACTGTGGAGACACAGTACACACACACACATATTCTACATACATACAAACACGCCCGCTTGGTGACGCCTGGCCAATTACCACCCACCAGCAATTACTGCAGCTCACACATGGCCGCGGCTCCGAAACCTCTCTGCCATGTGTGGATCGACCTGTGATGTGGTCGCTGAAGCACTAACACACATGAAGCAGAGTTCCTACATTAAAAAACAAAAACGCAGAGCAAGGGCGTCGTGATGGTTCAGCAGACCAAAGAGCCATGTGTGAATTTATCAGTGCTCGTTACGGATTGATATTTAGTGTGGAGGGTTTGTTTGGCACATGGAGAACAAAATTCTTTCAACCAGACTGACAACTGAAAGAGACAAAGCTCCCTCAGAGCAACAGTTCATTAAAAATAGAAGAAACCAGTAGTTAGTGATAAAAGAAACTGGAAGCTTCGCATCAAAATGTGCAGATTTAACAGGAACAAGTCTTTGTTTCAGTGTCAAGTGCACAGTAATGTCTATAACAAGCTGGAATCCACATGCAACATGTTACTTAAGCAAAGCTGGACCTCAGTGCTCCGCTGTTGTTTTTACACTTTGACTTTGAGATGGATGAAACACACAAGGTAAATAGAAGATTATACGCTTTTTCTAAGAACAATGTAAACATTCAGGCCTTAACTTAGGGGGTCAGGGGGCTCGCTTCTATATGAGATTTTTTCCTATTTACTGCAACTGTATGCACTGTTTTTTAAGCAATTTGATTAAATGAAATGCATAAAAATGTGTACATTCTTACAGAAGAAAAATGGTAGTTGCCAAGTAAAATGAATCAATCTGCATCCTATTTTGTTTCTAACAGGGGTGTCACAACATTGATTTGAAATTAAAAAATGCACTGAAATTAGCTTTCAAATCAAAATCAAAAGCAGGATTGGCATTAAAAATAAAATGACAGTGGTTTGGGCATAAAGCCAACAATCGATTGAAGTTTACGCATCGAGAATGAAAAAATCAGCGCTGTAAAAAAAAACTTTAAATCAAATATCAAATCAAATCGTGACCTAGAAACCCAAACTAAAAATCTAATTGTGGATTTGAAGAACTGTGACACCCCTAGTATCTAATTCTAATCAAGTGTTATGGATTATTAGGTGTTACTTCTGATGCCTAGAAAGAGACAACAACAGTCATGTTGCTATTTTTGTATAACATAGGTAGCGTAGGAGTTTGGCATAAAAAGCATTACTAATCTTAAAACCTATATTTGCTGATAGTCTCGTTAAATTATTGTTTATCTGTCATATCTTCTACATTTGAAACCACCCCATAATATTCTGGGCTGCTCTGATTTCACATCAAGTATCCCAAACAATGCCAAATAAATACTCTGATACTGGAAATTTCTGTAGAGAACTGCAGCAGTGGTAGTAGTAGAACAGAACAACCCCCATGACAGTGTTAGGGCAGAGATTTAGATGATGATATTTATGGCACAAAGTTAAAGATATGTTATAAACCTTAAGGAGTCAGACCTTTTGAGAAAACATTCGGGGCTGGAGCCCCTGTAGCCCCTGTTTAATTTAAGAAAACGTGGTATCAATCTTCTCATCCAACTCTGAGCAGGAAAGAAAATTAGTGATTTCCCAAAATGTTGAACCGTTTCTTTAAATGTTTCTCTTTTTTTTGAATAACAAATCACTCAGCAAAGCTCCCACTGGAGTGAAACTGTTTACCTTTGGGCTGTTGCTCGGCTTAAGTTGGATTTGATGAAGACAAGTAAAGCTTCTAAGCCCGAAGTCTCCCAGGAGCTTTGATATGCACTTCCTAATGAGAGCTGTCGGTGATGCTTCGTTGTCAACTGCGGCGAAGAGGTCACACAAACATTTGTAAAACTGTTATAGTCTCGGCATCTGCTGCATGTGTGTGTTGTGTTACAGATGTCGAGGTGACATGCATTAAGAGAAAGTGAGGGAGGCAGTTTATAACAGAGGGGAGGGAGGAGAAAAAAGCTTGTGTTTCTGAGAAGGGGGCAGAAAAATGTGTGAATAATCCAATCCAACCCAAAACTGCACGGCTGCCTCTTTTTAATGGGGAAAGATTTCTGGATCTGAACCCAGACACGCTGGAGCTGGCGAGACTCCTCCAACACTCGAGCCAATGTCTCTTTAGGTGGAAAAATAAAGGATTTAATAGCGTAAGTGAAAACTGCTTGGCTAAGTGGAGTATTTTGTGAATGAAAGGTCTGACTCTGTTGATATCAAGATGTTTCTTTACATGGGAAATTACATAATGCGACTTTTAAAGGGGACGCAGTGACAAGGGCATGATCCCTCTCTGGCTTCCCACCCAATAAGACAGCCAATTTCATTTATTGGATTGCACAACTCTGCCTGAGTTAAAGGGGACCACTTCCTCTTTTCAGATTTTCTGTCATATAAAATGTTACTGTAGTCGTGTTTCCATCATTTAATTTCTATGTGCATTTTGAAGATTTGCAGAAGCTTAATGGAAACCCCAAATTTAATCAAAACTTTGAACGTTTTTGTCTCTTTTTTCAATGTATTTGCCGGTAAAGACGAGCTGATATGAAGAACAATTAGAAGTTGCCAAATTAATTTCCTGAAGACTTCTCTCCATTTTGTTGTGTGAGTTGTGAGATTCACAACTTCTTTTTTGTTGTTGCTTTTTCTCTCTCTTTGGATTTTGTCATGATTGACAGCTCGTATTGTGCTCTGATTGGGTTGGGTGGGTATTTTGGGCAGGAACTTACTACTGCTGCACACTATGAATCCAAATGCCGTCATGTGTGGACTATTTGTATTCAGGATATTTTGGCTTCTCTTGTACAGTGAGAGTATGTGGAGATATGACATCCATTCTTTATACAGTCCAAGGTCAGAACTGTGTCGAGAGGCCAAATATCTTAACACACACACCTTTCCTTTGTAAGATTAGAGGGGAGCTGTGACCGAACATTTCTGTAACTCTCTGAAAACAACAATGCAACATTTACACCTGTTTCACATCATGTGTGCAAAGGTGAGAGAGGAGCCAGGGATTTAACTTCTCTCTGAAAGAGTAGAACAGAACAGTTTGTTTGTTTTTTAATTGGGACTGTTGTTCCCTTCCCTCAGTCTTTTAACCCCACTTTCAAGTAGAGCTATTTAGTACATTGGTTGGGCGTCACTTTGTACGAACCTGAACACCCTTTAAACTCCTATTTTTGGGAGAGCTGTGTAAGCATTCAGTGTCACTATCAAATAAAGGCAAGAATCTTTAAAATGTAAATAAATGATCCTGTTTATTATTCCGTGAAAACCGTGTAACCCCAGATCTGCTCAGTGTTGTGCTCCAACATAAATATCATGACCACCTCCCCTTTGGCTTAAAGAAACTTTTTCAAAATCTGGATAAACCATAATATTGTTCAGGAGGTTTTCAGCTGACAGCCGTGTTTTTTTGTAGTGTCGGGGACGGAGAAGACAGAGAGGGAGAGAGCAGCGATGCCATTTCTCAAAGGTGTGAAAGAATAATAGACAGCAGATGTCATCCTGGCAGGGGGTCCGTCTCATCCCTTCCCATCCAGATGACTTATTACCTCTCGCTGTGTCTGTCTGACTCTCTGTCTCTTTTCTCATGCTGACTGTCCCTGCTAAACGTTTGGATCACATGTAAGGGTTTGATCTTTTATTTTCTTTTAGGAAAAGGAGTTCATGAATCAGGATTTGTTTAGAGGTCAGATTGGAGTTGGGCTGGGTCCAAATTACTTTCAGTTTAATTTGTCTGGTGGGATCTCATGGTACAGCAGCAGGTTTCTGATTCTGTGTCAGAGGGCCTTTTCAGGTCTGAACCGAGGTTTATGTTTGGTTCCATCCATTCGCCTGAAGGAATTTATTGTTCATAAAAATGCTTGTACAAGGACGGACTGGGACTAAAAAAAGGCCCTGGACTTTTTCCCAAATTTAGGCCCACAACCCATAGGCGATCATGCATTTAAATAACCACTTATAGCCAGCGTATCTTTGATTGTGTAACATGTATTAGATGCTTAAGAATTCCCCTTAAATAACCTATTCAATATTTCTTCAATATAATAAACTTCAATATCATAAACTGTCCAACTATAAAAACAATGATTTTGCCAAGTGTGTGTGTGTGGTTGGGTGGGTGGTTGTGTGAGAAATTAATTTTTGGAGGATGTTTTTGACATATTCCCCTTTTTCTATCACATGAGAAGTGACACCAATGAAATGGAAATGAATGAAATAATCTTGGACTACCCGGAATCATAGTGTAATTTTTTGCGTTGTTGTTTTGTTGTTTGTGGTATTTCACTCACTCGGTGGAGCTTATATCTTGCTGTCTTGTTCCACCTGCTGTCCATCGCCTGTCTGAAGTGAGGCCTGGGGGGACAGTTAAGGCTGCTGGGTGTGATTTCGTCCCTGAAAGCCTTCTGTCGACTGAACAGCTGGACTGCAGTTCACTGATGCTCTTTGCATTGAGCCGGCTGATCTCAGCGAGCTGCTGACCTTTACTGATTGTTGTCTGGGGGATAATTTCATTGAACCCTCATTTTCGGACCTGAAAGCACTTAGTGTGGAGCCATAAATTGAAGAAATCTAATGCCGACTGAAAGCCACGACTGAAATGCTTTTTGGCTTGAAGAACCATACTTGTGTGTTTTTATGTTTCACCCCATTTACTACTAATTACATGTACTTAACGTTTAATTTGCATTCCTGATGACCATTTTCTAAGGCAAAATGTGGTGCTTCGGGGTTGTTTTGAATGTGTTCTCTTACGATCCAGATAGCTGTTGTTTTCATACACGATATAGATCTGTTTGCAGGCTGAAACATGCTTGAGTTCAGGTTATCTAACCACTTAGTTACAGGACTGCACTTAATCACAGCTGGGGTCTTGTTTTTCTAGTTTTATCCATCAGAAACTGTTTTTTAAGCTTTCGAAATCTGATATCTAGAAGTTATGTTTGCATGAAAATTATAACGGATATGGTGTTTGTTATAAAATCTCATATTTAAAAAAGGTACCCACTCTTTATGTAAGGTTTTGAATGCAGGACTTTTACTTGTAGTGGAGTAATTTCACAGTGTGGTGTTAGTATTTTAACTTCAGTAAGGGCCTGAATAGTTCTTCTACCACTGATATCCAGTATCAATAAAACAAAGATACCAGTGGTGGAAGAAGTATTCAGATCCATTACTTAAGTTAAAGTATTAACACCACACTGTGAAATTACTCCACTACTAATATTAGTCCTGCATTCAGAACTTACTGAAGTAGAAGTACAAAAGTATCAACATTCAAATGTACTTAAAGTATCAAAAGAAACGTTTTTTCTCCAAACACATTGCTAGATTGTTATTATTGATGTATTTATGTAAGCAGCATTTAATTGTTGTCAAGGTGGGGCTCATTTTAGTTAGTTAATATACTGTCATGTGGTTTAATTTATAAAAATGTATAAACTTTTTTGATTGATCTTGTTTTTTACGTTAAACCTAAGCCCAAAAAGTAACTTAAGCAAAATGTAGTGGAGTAAAAAGTACAATATTTGCCTCTAAAATGTTGTGGAGTAGAAGTATAAAATGTATATAAATGGAAATAGTCAAGTAGAGTACAAGTACCTCAAAATCTTACTAAAGTACAGTACTTGATTAAATGTACTTAGTTACATTCCACCAGTGAAAGAAACCCACGCCTACTTTACATCTCCCAAAAACATATTGACAAAATATGTATATGCACAACAGAACACGTACAGGCTTATGAGGTGTGAGATCTGACACAGTGAATACATTTTTAACTTTATTCACACCCAGTAGACAAACACACACCAGCATGTGACACACACACTCAGAGAAACACACTTTCGCCTCTGTTAACCCCTTGGTCGCCTGACTTCCTGTCTCCCTGTAGCCTGAAAGCCGAGCCAAATCAATTAGTCTGCAGAAATTACAGAGCAATAAATAACGAGGGCCAGTCGGCAGCAGCGGAGACGGGCGGAGGGGGAAGCCAGAGTTATGGGGCCCCTCCTGTCTGCATGTGCAGCTCAAGATGCTGGGGCCTCCAACAGTATCCCAATACGAGCTTTTCATGCGCTTCACTGCATAATGCGACGCTGTAAGGAGAGAAAGATGAGAGGCTAATTTTTACTCCATCACTTATTGATTTTAACTTGTGCACAGTGAAGGAATAATGGGTCATAGTAAGAGAAACAGATGTCTTCATTATGTTCTTTAATAGATATTACTATCATCCGTCTGTGTTTTAGCCCTGTGGGTAACCGTAGACGCCAGGCGGGGGGTGTTGCTGCGTCGCCTGTGACCTTGTGCTGTCCTCTGATGTTACTTGATCCGTCCTGTTGCAGACTGTCACAGTCAAAGCAATACTCTGTCTTCAACACACACGCATTGATATATTACGATGTGTCCATTTACACAGGCCTACATATCTCACGGCAAAAGTTCACTTATTTACTGTTGAATGGCTGGAGTAATAGTAAAAGAGTAACTTTTCCTTGTAAATGCTAACGTTAACATTGTGCTATGATGGTGAGCTCGAAGGTTTTTGCATTGGACACTTTGCTTTAGCTTGAAATTATCCCAACCTTTGAAGACTTTCTGATGTTTTCTCTGGCCTGTCTCCTCTCTTTGCCCCTCGCTATTCTCTCTCTCTCTCCCTTTACTTACCATCATATCATATCTGCTCATATACAAACTAACTAGCCAACAATTTGAAAGGCTGGGGTGGAGATGCGTGCCCAAATGAAAGGCTCATATCTTATTTTGCACGGCTGAATATAAACGGAATATTCCTTTTATTAGTGATGTTAACAGCTTAGTAGGAATATTGTCTTTATTTAGCCTCCTCATGATTAAGCCTGGAGGGCATGATGCTATTGGCTGTGTGTGCATGAATCATGGATCTGTTTGTCTGCTACTGGACCAATCAGCCTTAGATTTGTTTTGGACATTTCTGACTGTATGCTGAGGGACCTCTCATGGGACTCAACATTTTTGATAAGCCTGTTTTATTGATTGTTTTGTATCATCCATGACTGCTGACTCATCACTCCTCCAGCAGACAGAGGTCACAAGTCACAAACAACTGCTCCAGTTAAATATCAAGGCATTTTTCCAGCAAAGGACCAGTCTGACCTCTCCACATTCTGACCTAGCAGTGCGTGTGCATTGTGAAACCTCGTGCTTTTTATTTCAGCGCCCTGCAGGTTTGACCGCAGGATCACATTTGTGTTTATTTATGTTACTCATGTGTGATGTGCCAGTGTAAACAACGCTGCCACACATGCCAACGTTACTCTCTGCCATCAACAGTGGCTGAAATAACCACTACTGCTGCTTTGTACCTGTTGAGAAAATCACAGATATATCAGGAATTAAACACAGTCATACCTGGATTAATAATATCATCCAGGGGCGCACATATTTCTTCTTCAAGAGCTGCGGCACTGCAACTGTATGCACCATAATAATGATTCATTTGAAATAAATAGGTCAAAAACACTCAGAAATAACTACAACATGATGCAGGCGTGTAAAAGTCTGATTATCTGCTTTGTCAGCTCTGTCTGCAAACAGCTTGCAGACGGCAAGCAAACAACTTTTAAAAGTCAATCAGAGCTTTGCTATGCACAAGATTCTCAACACATGGTTGAGATCTACACTCCACTGAGTGACCTTTTATATTTTAAACTGTCACCTGTTGCAGTAATTGATTTTTTTCTGAAAATAAACAAAGACATTTCTACCATACATACAAGTTGTAGTGTAGTTATGGATCAGATCATTTAAAGGTGTTGACTGCTGTATGAGTCCAGGGTGAGAGTGGTTTAAGAATATATGAATGAACTCTTTGATGTGAGTGGTGTTTCCTCCTGCAGACATCAGGTTGGACGTGGCTGGCTGTTGTGTTATGGCTGCTCCTCTGTGTGATAAGCTGCTCTCATGTTGTCCCAGTGTTAACTCAACATCCTGTGTCCACACGCTCTTCCTGGCCTTATCACTCAGTGTGTGTAGACGGAATCACAAATACTTCCGGAGGTCAATAGATAAAGTAGACCAACAAACATTGGACCTGACACACACACAGTGTGCAGGACTGTAAACTGTGTGTGTGCTGATGGTCCAGGGTTCAGTGTGCTGTAGCAAAGCGGTTAAACTTTAAACAGCGATAAACAGAGGAGTTGCTCTGTGTCTCCTCATTGTGTTTACTGGCTGTTTAGATTTTTCAAATGGCCAGCAGCCATTATAGGACTGGGGCCGGTGTTAAAACCTTCCAGTTCACTTGAATGAATCAGTTGTGAAGGCATGAGTTTCCTTTCCTTTGCTTTCATTCTCATACTCTTCTTGAGTTTAACAGCTTCAGGTAACTAGCGACTTTGAGAAGTGAGGAGCTGTTTGGATTTGGTTCAATACCATTTTTGGCATAGCTAACCTTAAATATTTAGGCTGCTGGAATTCCTATGAGGTTATGAAGATGACAAGTCGAGAAAGACGAGACAGACATTGTCAGCAGCGCAGTTTATTTTGCCTCTGAGAGCCATTTTTCTTGCCTTTTAAGGGATCAAAGCGTCTCGTCTCAGTGCCTTCATAACAAATATGATACTTTGATTATTGAATTTCGCCAAGTGATGATAACAGTTGTTGATTCAAAAAATACAGGCCGGAATTTACTGAGAATGAATCTGGAGTATGTTTTGCTCTCTGTTCAAAGCTGACGGCCTCATGTGTGTCTGAGGATGTGGGTTTAAACCCTCAAACATTCGGTTACCGTGACCTGCAGTTCACTCAGACTCTGGACTTTTCTCTCCTTGTTTGGCGTCTTTTCACAGGTGTGGAAAACATCATGTGATCTCACATAACAGGCAATATCTGCTCATAAAATGAAGATTTTCTAAGAAACCTGAGGTTTGTGACACTGGTGGACTCCGGCAGAGAGCAGGGGGATGTTCATTTGTTGATGAAAGGATCCAGCAAATGTTGCATTAAAGATGATGGCACTACAGTTTCAGGGAATGACACCATGGCGATCAGTTCAAAATCCCACTATACATCGACGAGGTGTAGCTGCAGTGGAAAAGGAAATCAAGGAAAGTAGTCGAGCCAAGCCGAACCCCGCAGTGAAAGTTAGTGCTGATGGAGGGCCAACACACAGACACAAAGATACATGTTCAAGCTGAGTCCAGCTACTGTGGACAAACTATTTATTTCCGTTAAAGAGGAAGTGGTGTTGTGGTTTCTACTGTAGCTGAACCTGCTCACCAGCATCCCAAAACAATAAAGTCAGTAAAAACTGTAGTCCGGGGGGGTTTCCCACCAGCAGCAGCAGCAGCATTTCATTTGACTGAATGGGAGCTGGATTACTCGTCAAATAGAGTCCCACAATACAGACTGGACCCTCGCTGACTAATCAGACAAGTCTAGGAGGAAACAAGTCAGCAGATACACTGAACACTGTGCTCTGATACACGCACACATCCAGCCAAAAACTACCAGCACCCCTGACTTTGGTGTTGGTTGAAAGCCGTCCTTGTGTACCTCAGCACTCTCTGTTAACGCACACATGCTCAGTGATAGTTTGTTAAAAGGGTGCATGGAGTTACATGCTGAACATGAAGTTATTTTATTATTTAGCAACATCAACATGTAATTTATTATTAATTTTATTAAGGTCTGCACAGCTGGAACAAGATGATTTAGAAAAATAGTTTCACAGTTTTGGGAATTTTTTTTTTTTCGTAGGCCAGATAAAATCTCAAACCATATATTTTAGTTTCTCTTTTTGGTTAGGTCTTGGTCGTGTGGGGCCACAAATTGTTGAACATGACAATGTGGATCATTTGCGCTGGGTCTGGTCCGATAATTGTCATGTGATAATGCAGATTTTCATCATACCTGCACCACATCTTCACGTCGTACTGGTGATAAAAAGCTTTTAATCCGTGAAATAACCAAAGGGAAGTTAAGTTCAAGTGAAGCACAAAACCAGCACTATCAGGTATTTTTGTCAATGTAGCTTACTGGTTTGTTTTTTGAGGACTTAAAAGTGACAGACAAACATTAAATGACCTCAACTGTTTCCTTTCATGATGCCAGGTCAGCAGAGGTAACACACACACACACACACACACA
>CAFUXE010001442.1:169409-213787 GCA_903364295.1 Serranus cabrilla | reverse complement strand
CAGTGGGCTTGGGCCAGCTCTCCAACAGAGTCCCCAATGCTGAATCGTCAGTCCCCCTTTTCAGGTCGAGTCCTACCCTGGACGCACTGTCTGTGACAACTGAATGAGTAAAGCTGTTGTTAGAGGAAGACCACGTAATGTTGTCTCAAGGTCTACATGGTGGTTTAACGGCCTTGTTTTAAAACTTAAGAAATGCGTTCAAGCTAAAACAGTTTGCTGGTTTTCAACCAACAACACTGACAAGAACTGGAAGTCCTTCTGGTATTTAACCACAAATTGTTCTCCTGGGCTGGAGGTCGAAGCAGTTTGCTGCAAAATAACAAACGGAGGGTTTCATTCCAAAAATGTCAGCCATCTTTAAAGGCCCACTCCGCCTTTTTAGGCCACAACCAAGGTCTGTGTTTCTCAGCTGGTCAAAATATGTTTGCAGAAGCTGTTGATATACACCAGTTTTAATTGGTTATGACTTGCGAGTGGCTCCAATGCAATTTTTAAACTTGGGAAATCATTGGGATCGAATGTTTCTCCTGAACAGAATATTTTGAAATGAAACCTGAACATGAAGACAGCTGCGACAGGTTTGGCACTTGATTAAATTCCTCTCTCCTTTCGCCTCCAATAACCTTCATTTTCGTGTCATTCAGAATAATTTATAAAAGGCAATCGTCTTTCTGTTGTTGATATGTACATACAATATTTTAATATTCTAATATATTCACAGGAAATCGTAAATTCAGGCACTTTGCTGCCACTACAGCAACTTCTTAGCACAAGAAATCCTGAGATTTAAGACCGTTTTCTTTTTTAAATACGCAACACAAAAGTAAAATAATCTTATATAGAGAGATTTATATTTAACAATCAGTTTCTTTCTTTTTTATCATAGCAAAATAAATCTTTTTTGAGTTAAAAATGTCTTTTTCACCGAGGTTTGGCACCCTGGTTTGGGGTTGTGTGAGGAGATCACTGTCCGTCACCTCTCTTGAGGGAGAGTTGATCGCATTTCGAGGAGTTATGAGTACCAGGTTCTTCTTCTGTGGTGTTTAGTGCCGCAGTTTTCCAACGTTTACAGCTGTTCGTGGGCACAGTGCCAGAGCTGATAGTCCAAAGAACCACATTTTGTTTGTCCTCTTTTCTTTTGCCCACGATGAAATGTTTTTCTTCAAACGTTCACCTTGTGATGAAGCCCACCGGCCTCAGTGCTCCACGTGCATACATGTGTTTTAATGTGTGTGTATAAATGCCCAGCTATATCTAAAGGCTTCTTCTGGTGCCATAATGGAGGTCCAGTGGAAAACTTCATGTATATAGACTTTAAGTTAACTTCAGAAATGCAGCTGCGGACCTCCAATATGGCTGCCAGTGGATGTGTTACATGTGTGGGTGCCTTCAGTTGTGAGTCTATCGGAGCGCCGTCTTCATGTCTATCCTGGAGCGCACGTCTTGGTAGCCCAGGAGGCAGGGGTCGGTGGACAAGGCATCGTGGGTAAAAACAGAGTCGTTGTCGGAGGAGCAGGAGCTGGACGTGTCCTCACACGACGGGGAGTACTGCTCGAAGGGCGTCGACAGGTCCAAGTACTGAAGGGAGAGAGAGAGAAATGTTGGTGGAAAAGAAACCAAGAACTAGAAAAATAAACTTAAATGCATTTTTTAGGGCATATATTCTAGAAGATTAAGCATTTTCTGAATCATCTCATGGTTATGTACCTAGAAATGTTTTACTGCATGTTAGAACCAAGACGCCAATCACACAAACTATTGACCCATCAGTGTGATGCTCTGACAACAATTGCAACAATTTGGACAGCCAAACATGTAATTAGTTTTTTTATGTGTTGAGATGATAAACTCTGGATTATGCTCTCTGTGCATTCATTCTTATGTACTCAAAACATCTGGACAGCAGATTGTGAAGGATGTGAGAGGATATATGTGTGTAGAATCTTCACAAGCGCATATGTGAGCCTGTCTGGGTGCATTTTATTGGAGGGAGGGGAGATAAATGTGTGCTTGAAACCCACCTCATCAGAGATGGACAGCAGCGCTCTGTCCAGCTCCTCCACCAGCTGTTTGAAGGTCGGCCTCTGGGTGGGAACAGCATGCCAGCACTCACGCATCATCATGTAGCTAACGAAGGGGGAAAAAAGAAATAAATAACAATTATTTTTATGATCTAGGAAATCCATGATAAGAGTTTAAAGCCGCCCTCCAGGCATGCTTTAACAACTCTGCTGTAATTAACATTTTATTTAACATGCTTACAGTTCATGTGTGCAGTTGGAGGGTTTGTCCATGCGGTGTCCCTCCTTCAGCAGCTTAAAGAGCTCCTCGACAGGAATACCAGGATACGGTGAGCCGCCCAGCGTGAAGATCTCCCACATCAATACCCCAAACGACCACCTGAGCACAGAGGAGAGGATCAGAACATATTTCCTTTTGCTTACTGCTGTATAAGGTGGGTTTAGACAGTTTATGTGTACAGTTAGCTGAGGTTTTAACTGTCTTTGTGATAAAGCATTTCATGTTTTCCTGCAGGTATTTTATAAACGAGAAGTTTGGACTTACACGTCGCTCTGGTGTGTGTAGACTCTGTCAAACAAAGCCTCGGGTGCCATCCACTTCACTGGCAGCCGTCCCTGCAGAGCGGACATGGACATGTAAGATTCACCACATAAACTCACTTTTTTTTTCTCTCAGTCTCACTATAAAAAGTTTTTCTTTTACTAACAGTCCTCCCCCTCCTCCCTCCGTGTCTCCCCTTATTTCTAATTAAGTTTCATTAAGCCTGCTGCCAATCAAAAGAAAACATCAGACATCTGTCCTAGAGGAGTATTAAAGCTGTGAAAGGAACCTAGCTGTGGGGCAGACGTGTTTACCTTCTTTTTTTTTATTGTACAAGTAACTACTTTAACCTTTGAGCAACCCAAAAGTCTCTTTATTAACCAAACTTAAAAGCACAAACATTTGAACTGTGTTCAAATGAAAAGGGAAAGTTACTCTGGAAAGTTACAGGATCAAAAAACAAATAAAAGGTGGGATTCCTGAAAAGATAATGCTACACTCACGTTGGTGGTTTTCTTGTAGTAGTCAATCTGGTGGACTCCTCTGGCCAGGCCAAAGTCAGCGATCTTCATCACGTTGTCCTCTGTCACCAGAACGTTTCTGGCTGCCAGATCTCTGTGGATGCACTGCAGAGAGAGAAGAGAGAGAATTAAAGACTGACACAAAACCCTAAAGCGAGCTTAAGGCCAACTGCTGGGTCTCCAGATTAGAAGATTAGCATAAAGTTAATGGTCCTCATAAACCCTCTGAAAACCAAGCATTGATTTTATTGGTGTCAAATTTGAAAAAGCCTCAAAGCAAGAAAATAATAACTTTTTTTCTATCACTGAAGATTTCAAGAAAAACATGCATGTCCCTAACAGTAGTTGAAATTGCACCAAAAGAGACTTTAATGTGGTCTTAGGGTTAATATTTTTCTCCCAAAAATGTTGCATTGATGCAGGTTAGAGTCTGGGGTGCTGGGATATGTAGTAAAATATATTTAGCAATTTCACACTGGTGGGCCTCAGAGAGTTAGAGCTAATTTGTGGGCTGAATGCATTGTTTTTAATAGAGTATGTTGCTTTTTGTTTCGAGCAGCGTTTGTAACAGTATAAATGTAAAGTTCTGATGGAAGAAGAAGGTCGAGCTAAACTTTATCATCAAAGCTTTTACAGTCATGAAATGCTGTTTTGAAGAGACTTTTGACGCGGCACCTTCTCGTCTGTTCCAGGCAGCGGTTTGGCAAGAACATGCAAAAACATGGAGGTAGAAATGATTCACTGCAGATTTTGTCCAAAAATGAAAAGACTCATGAGCGTAAAGTCAACACACAGCTCCCCAATTTAGTGAATGCTACAAAATTGAAATGTCTCTATATAGAAACCCGGGAGTTTGAAGAAAAAACAAACCCTTAGGAGGAAAAAAAAGAAAGGCACTGTTTACCCACATTGAATGGATGTCATTAAGTTTATTTTGGTTTTCATTCGAAATAGACGTGGGATTTGTGGGGACGTGCGAAATGAACCAGTCTTGGTTTGCGGGTCTCCCCATAATGGAGGGTTAGTTTCAGGCTCCTGCATTCTTAGGAGGCCGTCGAGCTCGAAACCTGATGCCTGCACCCAGACGACGGCTCTGCTGCCTGTTTGCTAACAGATTTATGGCAGCGCTAAAAAGGACAAAGCCCTGCGACGGAGGGGACGGACAGATGGATGGAGAAGAGTAAACAGGACTCAAGCTGCAGCAGCTTTCTGCTCAGGAATGCCTGTCAGAGACACCGGCTGGCAGACAAAGAGAAGTGTTGATAAGAAACACAGACAGTGTGCATGCTGGGAAAATGAAAGGGATAGAAACATTGGGGGGTGGGGATGGGAAGAAAAATAAGAAAGGGACAACTGAGGACCGCAAAAGACAAGTGAAAGGAAGAGGGGGAAGGCTGCTATCCAACTGAAGGCCAAGTGCTCAAATCCCTCCAGAAAAGTATTTTGTCACAATTAGTCGATTAATCTCCGCTCTTAAAAGTAAACGTACCCTTTTAGAAGCCAGGTACTCCATCCCTCTGGCCACCTGGTAGGCACAGGACAGCAGGTCTTTGAAGGTGAGCTGCTCTTCAGGCACCTTGGTCACATCAAAGGTGTAGTCCATGCCCGGGGGTCTCCGGGCCCGCAGATACTCCCTCAGACTGCCTTTGGAGGCATACTCCACCAGCACATACAGAGGGCCTGAGGGGGAACACAGACAGGATGAAGGACGGGTTGTTTCTATTGTTGTTTAAGCCTGGAGGCTTGGGACCACCATCGTTGAAACACTCCCTAAATTAGTTGTTTGTTGAGATTTACACTAACAAAGAGGTTTGGAAGGAAGGCTGTGCTGAGGTGGAAATAAAACAACAAATAAGAAGGTTTTTGTCAGACGCTCACCATCCTGTGTGCAGACTCCGAGCAGGTTGATGATGTTCTTGTGTTTGTCCATCACCTTCATCAGCTCCATCTCCGAGATGAGGTCTGCCAGATCTTTGTCTGTGGCGTCATCTTTAGGGAAACATATACTTCACTTAGAAAACACACTTCAGCTGATCTCCAGAGGTATTTTTATGTCTGCATCATGTCTCTCTTACCTTTGAGCATCTTTACAGCCACAGTGGAGGCCGGGTCCGGAGAGTCCTTGTTGATGCCGTAGGCTTCGGCTCTGACCACCTGACCGAAGCAACCTTCTCCTAGAGGTTTGCCCAGCGTTAAACTAGAAAGAGAAAGTTAGTGAAAATAAGTCAGTCCAAATGAAAACTGTACATATCCATAATTTGGGGCTCTGGTTTCGTAAAACATAGGTTGGGCTGAGCCAAAAATGGGCTGCGGGTTTGTTTCTTTTTAGGTCCCCACATGATGCGAGAGCTGCAATGTTTAAATGAGTCCCAGAAGCCAAACTAAGCTCAGTGAAGAAATACTCTCTCACAATAGACACATTTTTTGCTTTAAAATGTTACTTCACCAACTGGTCTCGACAAACTGCCCTGCTTGGAAACATTTAGCTGGAAACTTTCCATTTTATGTAATTCTATAAACCCATCTCTTTCATAATAATTTCAAGCATATTTTTTGAAGATGATGACGGAAGTGATTCTAACATCGAGGTAACTTACTTCTCTCTCGGGAACTCCCATTCCGGGTCGCAGGGCAATTCAAACTCCATGACTCCAGCCAGCATAGGAGAGCAGCTGGACGACAGGCGAGCCACCCTCATCAGTGACGCACTGGACTTCCCTGACGAGTTTGACTCGACTGAATACTAAAGGAAGAGATAAAGAAAATTCAGCTATCGAGAAGGAGAGGAAAGTCGCAAGTGTGGCCACTCTGAACAGCTATAAAATCCTTAAATCATCATCAGCTAATCTAAAAAGTACCTGTCTGCGAAGAGGAAACTTGGAGAGCTTCTGGACAGGGAGGGCGTCAAAAGGCTCCCTTCTGGGGTGGACCTGCATTCGACACAACACCACGATGACGATGGCCATAATCAGAGCCAGGAAACCACAGGCGTAGATGATGATGTCCGTGTACTTGGTCTCCATGGTGTCCATAGCGTCTGCTGCTTCCTCCTCTGTGGGAAGAGGTTCAAAGTTAGTCAGCACAGAGATAACCAAGTTTGTCAATTGTTAAAAAGTTAAAATCATTTAATCCTGTAGATTTATTTTCTTTACCTGAGATGATGGTGAGCCAAGCGGACTGGTGCGCAAATCCGATTGAATTTCCAGCCAGACAGGTGTACTCTCCTGCATCCTCCATGGTCACTTTGGAGAGGTAGAGCACCTCCACCTCTGACATGTTCAGACTGCCGGTCTGTACAACACGGGAAAGAAAAACACAAACAGTTAATATTCAAGAGTCATGAAACAAATGCAACTTTTTTGGACATTCAGGAAGTCAGTTATAACCCGAGTTACAGTGAACAGGAGCAGGAAAAGCAGGTTCAGTCATAACATAGAGGAAGTTTAACCAACCTTGAGGACCTGAACGTAGGGCGTCCCATCCGAACCGTATCGGCTGCCGTTCCTTTCAATGTGTTTGAGCCATTGAATGTGAGGCTGGGCGTCACTGTAGACCTTACAGTGGAACTGGACGTCGCTGCCCACCACTGCTGTGGTGTTGGCTGGCAGACCGGCCTGCAGGATGGGCCTGTGTGGGGAACGCTCTGTATGTTGGAAGAAATCAAAGGAGAGATGAGCTAACATGAAAGATAGCATTGAGCTCCAGAGAAACCAGTCTGAGCTTAAAGGCTTTCCTCTTTCTCGGGGCAACAGTTCAAAGGTGATTTGGGGACACGGAGAAGGGGATTTAACTGATCTGTCAAGCTTGGTTTCAGAAATTCCCGTCTCACCAGGAGTTCATGCAGACAGCACAAACGCGGGGGAATCACAGGGAGCTGTGGCTAAAGACATCCAGATATTTGGCCGTTTAACAACCGGCAAACATGACTGCTTTGTAAACAAACGTCTAAAAATGCCGGCAGTTGTCATTGTCACATATAATGTGTTTGCATGCTGGCATACAAGAGCAGGAAATGTCATTTTGGGATGGAAATTGGTTCCATTAGCGTGGCTCTTTGTCAGCTGGTCGCCGGGCTCTCTTTGATCTGTGGTTACTCTCGCTCTCTGATCTCGTTAGTTGTCTCGTTAGTCCTCTCCCCCCGTCGACGGGGACGGAAACTGACCCCGTGGTGGACGGACAGCGAACAAATGAACAAACAAACCGCAGCCCTCCTCGATCTCCTGTCACAGGTCAGGTAGAAAACTGGTGTGGACGCCTGACCGTCCACATCCTGCCCAGGCGCCCCGTCCCCTTCTGCTCACCCGCTAGTTATCCCCTCCCTCGGACATTCTTTCCACAAGGGTTGTCTTTCCTATTTTATATATGCATGTCTATTAAGCCAAATTTGATCATTTAACCCAAATCCATGGCATCATCAATTTCTTACCAAGGACATCGAGGACATAGCTGTGAGTGACGGAGCCATATTTGTTCTCCACCACACAGGTGTAGTTTCCTCTGTCTGAAGGCACGACGCTCTCCATCACCAGGCTCCAGTGCTGGTGTCTCAGCTAGCCAAAGGAAACACAAAAGAAACCATTAGTGAACGTCATAAACTAAAATATGACCACCCCAGGATCATCTTCCTTATTTTACCTGAGAAGAACCTGATTGAGAATCAGAAACTCACCTTGATGCCTCCGATGCGGTGCTCTCCTCTAAATTCACGTCCGTTTTTCAGCCAGCGGATGCTCGGCATGGGGCTGCCCATGGCCGCGCAGCGAAACTTCACTGTGTTGCCTGCAGGGACAGCGTACAGCTTCTTCTCCATACGCTGAGGGTGGGTCCAGTAGGGACCTGTGTGCACAAAGACCGGCCAATGAGCTGTTAGTCAGACGGCTCTAATGAAACCTGGAGGTTCAGTTGAGCTAATTCCTCTAGAAGAACAAAAACACACCTCTGGAGAAGTAAACCTGGTCATTCTCAATCTCAGCCGATGAGTCGTCCAAGCCGTTGTCCTCGTCATCGTCCCCCGACCCCAAAGAGTCTAGAAACAAATAAAGGTAATATGAAAAACACTCAATCATTGTTTGATCTATACATCAACATGGTTAGAAAGACTCATTGCAATCCAGCAACGCCCAAATGAACAGATTCATTTACCTGCCACAGTGATGGTGAAGTTCCTCACAGGCCCTTTGGTTCCCCGGAGAACACAAACATAAACCCCCGAGTCCTCGTATGTCACGTCCGTGATCTCCATTATGGTGCCGCGGATCTGGATGCGGGGCGTGGGCAGAACCCGAACGCCCTCCTTGTACCAGTTAACCGCCATGCCGGGTCGGGCGCTCGTGTCACAGCGCAGTTTGAGGACGTTGCCCGGCTCGAGCACGAGATGTTCTGTGGTGTCCTCGTTCAGGTCCTCAAGAACATCTGTCGAAACATCAGCACAACCGTGAATCTGTGCATCTCTTTTTATTTATTACAATTTTTCACTTTTCATTTCTTTATCATTTATTCTTTTGCACTCATCGCCACTCAGGCCAGTTACTTCTTCATCTCCCCTCAAAAGCACGTAGCCGTCCCCTCAGCTATGACCTTCAACACTTCAGCCCTATTATCTCCTATCCCCACATACACACACAATGAAATTACCATGGAGACCAGGAGGCCTGACCACCCCAACACCCCCCTCCCTCCTCTCTTCATCTTTTTGTTCCCGTCTGGATTATTGTGGGACTGAGAGCAATCTCACTAACACTGCAAACTCCCTCCCAAAAAAAAAGAGAAGAAGAAAAGAGAAGGAGGAGGAAAGAAGAGAGGCTGAAGCTAATGAACATGTTGCAGCGTGACAGTGGACGGAGAGTAAATCTGAGGGGCGGTGAAGGTTCACTGGAGATCTAAGTGAGCGACGGAAGGAGAGAAGTTTATTCCAGTCCGGGGAGGAGGACGCGCCCACACAGATGGTCACCATACCACCTCCACCCGTCTGTGCAGCCTTTTCTGGGGTTTACTCACTAAGTCTTTGCACCAGTGTGAGCTTAAACTCCTGGATTGTCACTATTCTAGAAACTGCACTCACAAATAAAGGAACTATAACTTAAGTAACTCCTGTAAGAACGTGAAGTTACCTGATGGGATGTCAGCAGCACTCAACTCCACAGTTTGGGAAATGATGATACCTGCAGAAGAGGAGAGTTATGGTTAGAGAATAACATGATGCTTGGTCTTATAGATGCTACATTGTTGCCGAGGCTGGCACATAAAGTAAAGGTGTGTCTCACCAGGCAGGACCTCCAGCCACGCTGACTGCATGGCTTGTACTGTCTGCCCTGCGTGGACGCTCTCAGCCATGCAGATGTACTCTCCTGCATCCTCCAGAGTGATGTTGGACAGCTGCAGTGTGTTCAGCTTGGACGCGTTGCTCTGCAAGGCCTGTAGGGAGGAGATATTATTTTACCTTCTTCGATTAATATCTAGTATGATGAGGACCGAAGTGAAACATGAGAAACTGTCTGTCTGTGTGTGATCTGTTCTCACCGTCAGAGCCCTGAGGCGAGGCGGTCCCCCCTCACTCACTTCCGTCTTCAGCCACTGCACCTTGGTGGACACTGGACGGTGAACTTTGCACACAAGCTTCGCCTGACCGCCCACAACTGCTGTGGTGTTTTCAGGGTAACCGGGCAAGATCAGAGGCCTGGAGACTCGGAGATCTGGATAACAAAAACAGAAAGATAGAAAATTGTTTTAGATATTGTGGAGGTATTTTAAGTTCAGAGTCATTTTTGTTGGACTTTTAAGGGATAGGAGTACCAACACAAGTGCTGAACAATGCACTGCTTTAAATCACGAGGATCCTTTTCCTCTGGATGATTGTTCTTAATACCTAAAATACCAGATTCCTTACTACAAACCTCCCTAGTCTTAACGCGCTCTGAGTGAACAAGAAAAAATGGTCAAAACACATCCTTGTGGTTTCAGTTTACCTCTGAAAGCTCCGGCAACAGAAGTACACCATGTTCCTAAACAGCCGCCGTCATTTAATGCGACCAGGAGCTGGTGATAGAGTGCCCTGATAACCCGGCTACTATCGTGTCACCATCAGCCACAGTGCCATCCATTCACTGGGTCACTCGCCCATTTATGTGCTCGCCCACTCACTTGTTGGAGCATATGTGCGCCCTGGCCGGGGACCTCGCTTACTGCTCAGTCACTCAGAACGAGCAATTTTCCGGGGCAATTTTCTGTCTGATTGCTTCCTGCGAGCGCTTAGTGAAAAGGCAATCTGTTCCCTTGTCAGGAGTGAAGTGCTGCCAGCGCGCATGTGGAGGTAAAGCTTTCAGGAGCAAACACACGGCTACAAGCTCGTAAGTGGAAAATCAGAAACGCTGATTGGTCAAATTTAAAGGGCCGTCTTGATGGTTCAGTCTAATATTAAGAATAAGAGACCCAACAAGCCATCTTCATCTAATGGAGCAAACACAGTAAATCACAGAGATGAACACACACACACACACACACACACATTAACAGCCGTGCTAATGAACTTGCAGAGACAGGGACGGTGCCCTGGAGTTGAACTCTCGGCAAAGTGTGAATTGTCACCCAGAGGCGAGGGGGCAAACAAAACACAACACAACACAAACAAACCGCTCGGATGGTGCGAGCCAGCCATCAGCCGGCCGGCTGGGCTGGCAGAGCGGAGCCCTCAGTGGAAACCAGTCGGGACAATGAGGAGTCTCATGCCCTGACCCGGGAACAGAGCAGCGGAGTTTTATAACTGCACGGCTGCAGGACGTCCCAACATCACTATGCTTTGATCCTGATGCTGGAGAATCAGCTACTCAGCTTCATTTTAACCCCCTAATTACTAGAACATTACATGAATAAATTATTTAAAAGTTAAATATTTAAATATGAGGACTTTTTAAAGTGTTTAGAGAAGGATTCTTTAAGAAACTGCACTGTTAACTGTATTAACTTTAGCACTTTCATCCCAACTGTGAGGCATATTATTGTCTGTAAAGGAAAATGAATGCCTATTCTGTTTTATTTTGGAGGAAAATGTTTTTCAGTCCCTCTTAAAAACACAAACCAGCCGAGGATTTAAGTTTCCAACCATTCTGTAAACATCGTCTTAGTACATTTCTAGCTTTTCTATCCATGTTGCTGTAAGTATGAAGAGCAGCCAAAGAGTCCAGACAAAAGCTATACTCAGACCTTTCTATAGTCTGTAATGATGTGGCAGAAAACACGACTGAAATAAGTTTTTCCGGGGGGAGGGGAGAAAAAACATAGGAAAAGTCAGATCCCTGCATTTAGCAGCATGTGGTTAGTAACATTAGATGTATAATTATATTTAGCATCATGACAGAAAACGCCCAGGGGGCAGAGAATACTTTAAAAAGATTAATAACAGCTTTGTTAAATGAAAACAAAATATTTCTCCTTTTTCATCCTAGGTTTGGATGGCCCTGTCAGGAGTCTGAGCAGTGCATTGTGGGAGCCTCGGACCCCTCGCCAGCTCTCCTCAGCTGGACTCTTCTTTACAGAGGTGGGGGCTCTTTTCACCTTTTTTAACCGACAACAAGGGAGAGTTTATCTTTTTCTTTTTGATGCCACATCTCCTCTCAGTTCTGATTATCTTCTTTCTTCACACTTTTCACTTTGAGGCTCTTCTCTTATCTAAACGGTGATGCCCCACAATTTTTAAACTGATTAGACTGTAGGAACTTTCCCCAGAAACTCGGGGCCTTTTAAGGAACTGATTGCATTTCAACTGCAGGGATCAGAGTCAAAACCAAGTTCTGGGGACATTATTTTATCCCCAAAAAGTCCCTGATCAGAGGGTAGCTCGTTCCAAAAGCGTGCAGTCTAAGGTGTAAAACAAAACTTTCATATGTCAGGGGACTGATTTGCCTAAACTTAGCAGGTTTTTAGACTGCGACAAAAACACAGACTGTATTTAACTTTAAGGAGAGGTTTCACTCATTATTAGGACATTTAGGGTCTCACTCAGCCATGTTTTTGCTGTTACTGCAGTAATATTTCAAGATCACATAACAGATGTAGAAAATAACAACTCCTCACCGAGTTTCCTGATAATCGCCCCGAGGTTTCTTCCTTTTCTTTTCAGAAAATTGAGACAAATGTCTCCAGTTTGATTTGGGTTCATTCTTGCGATCACTCAAAACTGTTTGAAACTCCAAAGTGCCAACATAAAAGTGGCGGCTCTGCCTCCACAGCTGCACCCTGCATGTTTTACAACCTAAAGATCTTTGTATCATCAATCCTGGTTCCACTCATCCATCTTGTGAATAAACCTGAGAGGGTTTTTTTTCTGTACATTGTCGTCTGAACCAGCAAGCCCCGGCTGGCCTCGCGGGGCCCTGAAGTACAAAGTGGGGCCACAGAGACAGAGAAGAGACAGCTTCTGTGCTCGATGCCTCCGGGGCAACAACCCACTTTGTCTTTCATCAACCTACAGAAAAATGTCACCTGGTCCTTAAATGTGACTTTAAAACATCTTCTTTGCAACAAAAAGAAACACCCGATTTTACTGAACAAGTCTACTGATTACACCTCAATAGAAACATTTTGGTGGAGCTGACAATGGCTGACTTATTGCATTGACTTCTGTGTGTAAAGCATCAATGAAAAAGCCCCCTCCGCCCCCTCCTCATCCCCTACAGCTGGCACGCAGCCAGGCAGATTTACACTTCCGAGCCCCGGGGCCTCGGACGGATCAGGTAGCTCCGTTTACGGCAGCAAAAACACTGAGAGCTTTTTTGTCCTCCCTCCGATACTCGACTGCAACCTCTCTGTCATTTTTCCTGTCACCTTGACTTCCTCTGTGCTCACGGCTGCCAAGAAACTGACGCTTTCTAAGAAGGGAAAGTGTGCTGATCGAAACCTTCGCTGATACATTTACACAGCTATGTTTAGACACACTTTTTCTGAGCAGTCAACTGAGAAGGATGTTACAATCCGACCTTTCAGACACGTCCTTTATGCAGCACAAACACCCATAAGAAAGAAAGGAAACCGTCTGTAGAGCATCTTGAAATGATGTGATTCCAGAGCAGATTTGTTTTATAGTTTCAGACAGTAAAAGAACAGTTCATGTCTTACCTTTAGTCCTCCCTGCATCCAGAGCCCTGGCTGAGACTCTGTCTATCCAACAGAGCAGCAGAACACAGAAGGTGCAGATCCTCGTCATCTTCTTCTCGTGTGTCTTTTGGTTAAAAGGTAGAAATGTAAGCCTGGAGTTGGCCTCACACTCCGGCCCCTGGCATTGGAAACTTCAGAAACCCACAAAGTCTCTAAATCTGGACCCTGCAGACGCAAACAGACACAATGGGAGACGGTTATCTGCTGATCAGGGACCTGGCTGCTGGAGAGCAGCCAAACACACAAACTTCTCTGCTCCGTTTTAAACCAGGTGGCAAAGAAACACAAACAATTGTTGAGCCAAATAGTAAAAGATTGTTGTTGTCAGAGGCTGTTTTGACTGTGAGCAGCTGTATTCTTAACCAGATGTCCCCCTAACTGTCCTGCTCGTCCGCCTTACATTGTCCAGGCTCTCCTGTGTCATGAATAAGGAGCAGGGCTGTTAGCGCCTGTTGTTTGTCAGTGGAGGGCCCGGCTCAGTTTGCCCCGGGATAATGGGCCCTCACTGGGAAAACACTTGAAACTTGCCAGGAAGCTGCAGAATCTGAAGGAGCGGCAGAGACTCGACTGGCAGCTGAGGAGACTTCAGGTGGAAACAGGTGACTCTGACTCTGGCACCTTAAATCTGAGCACCTCATGTCACATTATTATTCTAAACTAGGGCTGCACGATGAGGAAAATATGTGTTAACTTTGTTGAATATCTCAATAGTAACAGCAATAAATAGAATCAGTTCTGCTTTTCTCCTGCTGCATTGAACTGAACACAAAAAGGAACCAATAACAAAAGGGATGATACATTTTAAAGTGGCTTTTTCTGTTTGTACTCTCGTTAAACAAACTCAAAAAATCAGATGAAACTATATATTGTGCAGTCCATCGATGTGGGTTAGGGCTAGAGGAAATAATTCCCAATTTTCTTAAAGAAATAGTTACAAAATGTTAACAATACTTTACATTATTGTGCATATAATGCACTATATTAAATTATAAATCATAATACCAATCAGGCTTTACTCGTGCATTCTCAACTTTTTATCCTTAAGAAAAACTTCTTCAGTGCTGAATGCATCAGTGTTATTTAGATCATTAAAGTTCCCAGTAATATTAAGAGCAAAAACAATGATGAACAACTTCCAAATGTGCACATTTCTAAAATGCTCCATGGAACAACAAATACCTGAAATATGATTCCAGTCTCATTACTACTGAAAGTAAAACACTTAACATCTCATTTAAGTAGAGAAATGCTGCCATTCACTCATTCTGCACACAAACTGTAAACTCCAGCAGCTTACAACAAGAACACTAAAGGAATAATGCAGTGATTTTTCTGCTGCGAGTCGGGCCAACTGCGCACAGGCGCCAGACCCTGGTGCGTGCGCTCCATGCATGCAGGCCGCGCCCACACACACACACACACACACACACCGTTTAAAGAACCAGCCTGCTGAATGAAACGTATTCTTTCTCAATTAAGGACTGGAAAAAAGTTTTTCCTCCGCTGGCACGCTGCTGCTGCAGCCAAAACACTTGTACTGTATTCTGCTCTTCAGCACTGAAACTCTCTGAATGTGCTGCATCTCTCTGGCACATAAATCACACTTAATAAATCCATCATATGCACTGTTAACATTAACATTATACATGTTACTATTTGTGTTACAGTAGTGTCAAATAGTTTGATCAATGCATCCTGAGATAAAGAAAAACTTTAATTTAGGATGCCCCCCACATAATATTCATTGAGTCTCATTAGGCCTGTCACGCACGTTGTGACTATTAACTTCATGACGTTGAAATAGTAATTAAGTGTGTCAGTTTTAACACTTGAGTGTGTGTGATTTGAGATGTGACAGAGTTCAAACTCCGCGCTGAGAAAAATAGTCCGTGTGGAAGGTTCAATGTCTAATAACTTGTTTGACTTTGTGCGCGTTGCAAAACGCAACAACTTCACCTCAATATGATCACTACAGTTTCTTTCCTTAAGTCCCTGTTTAAAATAACAAAACGTGGATTTACAATGCAAATGAGTGATCCTGGTCTGAGGAGAAGCAGATCTTCTTCTGTCCTATTCTCAGATCTGTTTAATGAAAAAGGTTGGAAAAGTACAGGGAACTCTCTCTAATAACGAGATTTGGGGATTTCTCACTAACTTTGTGCCGGTGAAATGAATGAAACAACTGCACCCACCTTTCCTCTCGGTGTGTCCGTGCAGGGATGACTGACACCAGGGGGGAAATCACTCCTTGTCCCGGTCGATACGACTGAATATTGAAATCCTCATTTGGAGCTGTGGTGTCGCCGCTGTATCCTTTCCCAAAATCAGTCTGTGAGCGGCTCTCTGGGGTTGTGTAACCCACTGAAAACCAACTCGAGCTTATAAATCCATCAAAAACAGCCCCCTGAAACATGAACGACAGCTGCCGGGCTCTGCTGGTGACCGGGGGAAGGAGCTGGGATCCCTCCTGGGCAAAGTCCACTGCAGTTCAGAGGGCTAAATCCATGGAGAGGAAGAAAACCAAACACGGATCGAGAGAGGCGAAAACGTTGGAAAAGATCCCTTTGTGGCGACAGAAAGAGACTGATAGTGTGATAAAAACGTGCCCCGTAGTTCAGAGTCCTCTCCTGGTTAAAGTGAAGTCTTTACGCGCGTCTTTACGCAGCGCTCCTGTGAGCTCTGTGCTGCTGTGTGAGTGTATCCCGGTCTGATCGGAGCTCAGCCTCGACGGTCCGTTTCTCTTCTACAGCAGAGAGAGACTGCGTCCTCCTCCTGCACTCTGCTGCTCTCCGGACGGCAGTCACAACAACAATGGTCCGAGAGAGCGGCCAGGGGAGCAGGAGGAGGAGGGAGGAGGCAGAGGGAGGAGGGAGGAGAGAGAGAGAGGGGGGGCGCTTCTGTTACCCCCACACTAAATAACAGCCCCCCCATCCCTCCAAAGAGCTGGCAAATAAACCCCGCAGCCTCTCCCTCCTCTCTGCAGGGCACAGCTCGCTCACACAACTAACGCAACTTTTATTATTTTGTGCGCAAAAATCCACCTTTGAAATCGTCTCTTACAGTCACCGAGCACGTGCTACATTAACCACATAAATCACCTTCTCCTTGGCTCATAATTTATTGCGGGTTAATTGTCCTTTATGCAAACAGAGCATTAAGGGCTCTTTTAGGGGGTGAATGCTGTGAATGTTTTAATTGCATCAGTAAAAGAACAGGAGTAATCCCATTAGCTGCAGCACAGAATCAAGATCAGCCCTGTTTGAATTTATCAGATTAACACTCTGAGCCAGACACGTTTCAGGTCACAAAAAGGGAATATAAAAAGCAGTTTTTTTTATGGTATATGGGAGCAAGATGTTCCGCTTGTGATCAGCATTCAGACAATAAAGTGATAAAAATGTGACCATAACATCACATGAATTCACTCACGAAGTCATTAACTAACTTCTCCCTTTCTTCCCCTCTTAACTTCAGCCTGCTGCTGTTTTATCTGTGGAGTTGAAAGAAAGCAAAAAGGAAATCTGCCTCAGTATCTCACAGAGAAGCAAGAAACAAACGCAGAAGAAATCTCTGTCGTTTGAACTGTGATCTCAGTGTTTGGATTCTACATCAGGAACATTACAGGTATCTGTAAAAAGGGGAATATCTATTTAGGATGTTTTTTAAACTTCTTTCTTGTTTCCATTTCTGTCTCCTTTAAAAAAAATCCTGGATTTTGGAGGATTTGATGTGCATTTATCGTCACCACATGACTGGTCACATGTTATTTTAACATACTCAGAGGATAATTGAGTTTATATACATAAAACAATGCCCCACACTCTCACCATTGCAGCTTGGTCTCCCAAAAATGATGCTCCCATACAACAAACTGCATTGTTATGTTTTGAGGGAAGAATTTTCTTCTCCTCCTGAACTGGATGGATGGATGATCCAGTACCATCATCCAGAGGACCAATGTACCTGTCCCATGTTAAACCAAAAGTCAACGTTGACTTATTTACGTAACAAACATGCCTGTTTTAACCCAAACTTACTTTTTCTAAACCTTAACACGTAGTTTTGTTGCCTGAACCGAACCCAACTTTGACAATGTGTTTAAAACTGCAACCAAAATACAGGAGAAAATATATTTCTTTTGCAATGTTGTTGTAAAACTGAACGTGACTCATAACATTTTCAGGAGATTCAATATAAATCAGATTACATTTGACTTATGCAACAATGAATAAGAGTATTTCTGTAGTTTTTATTCAGTAATGGTGAATTTATTTGGTTCGAAATAAAATGTGGTTATTGTTGTTTATATTTCAGCTGAAAAGGATTATTGCTGGCCTCATGTAGGCCCCCAGTGTCTCCTTTTTACTCCCTGTGTGCAGATATAGAGGTAAGAGAAAATCCAATGTACTATTCTTCACTTTGCTTATTTACAGAATATTTTGTTGTGTGAGGTTGGGGCGTTGGATGGATCAGACTTTTCCACTGGTTAGTGTTCATTGTAACACTAAAAATGTATTTTACATAACTTCTCTTAAGTTTAAAGTTATCCTGTGAATTACCTTCTGTACGTAAATCTACCACATTCTAACATTCGTCCACTAGAGGCTTTCTTTTCAAAAATTTATTGAAACTGCATCCAGTTATTACAGACATAAGTCGTTTTTTTTCAACCCAAAATCTGATCTTTTCCCTTAAACATAACCAAGTAATTTCTGTTTGAATTAACAACATAAACTACCTGATTAAAACAGTGTGTTTTGTTTTGCCCAAGGCTTTTTTCTGAGAATGAGTTGCAGTGGTTCAGAAACGAGATTCTGCGTATCTGTGGTTTGCCAACATTTATTTTGGCGACTGATTTGCACGATTAAAAACCAGACTTAATGCTCTTGTTGCTGAACGGCAGCACATCTCTGCAGCCAGATTCTCAAATCTGGTGTTGAGCCTGAAACCAGAAGAGTGGAGGCTGTTAAAGCAGCAAACTGATGCCTCGTAGTTGGAAACACATGTGCCTTTCACATATGGTGGCTGTCCAAATACTTTTGTCCATGTAGTGTTATTATTATTTGCAACATTTGCAACGAGAAAATATCTTTTTTGGATTTATGAAGATCGAGCCAAAGCCATTTCCAAATAATTTCAGAATATATTTTGACCAGAGTTGGTCTGAAGCCATTCAGGCAGTTAACTAACCCGCGTCCCTATAAATGCCCACAGTGGTTAAACTCCGCCAGTAAATTCATTTCAGCCTCTGAGAAATCCTTCAGAATGATTGTTTTTGCCTCTGCAGGACAGTTTTTATTGTGAAGAGAGACAGGAAGTGCTGTGGAGCAAGAGGGTAATCACGAGCCACAAAGGTCCTGGCCCGGATTCAAACACGGTTACGTGATACCTGCTTTAGCTGAACGAGCCTCCCAGAAAAGTTCGACTAAAGCTAAAAAAGCTTCGCCAACTTCAAAATAAGAGTTCAGAATAAATCAGGCAAAGAAGCTGCTTGCTCCGTTTACTTTAATCTGAGGGTCAGACTCCTGTCAGCGTGAGTGTGTTTACATGAAATTTATGTGTCGAAATAAATTCCAGATTTGACCTTTGACACTTTGCAGTGCTACTGCGGGTCAGACGCAGCTTTACAGCGAAAGTCAAAGTACACAAATAAACGAGGCAGAGTGGAAGTCATAAAGCAGATAAGAGCTGTGCTAATGCCAACCGGCGCTGTGTGGCGGACTGCTGGGCCAGTATGTGTGTGAGTCATAGCTGAGCGTGTGTGTGTGTGTGTGTGTGTGTGTGTGTTTGGCCAGATAACTTTAGTTTTATTAAGATACCTGTGTTTTGGGGAGGGGACAGCAGTGTTAATGTTATTACAGCTTGTTGTTGTGCTAATGAGATACAGGTGGGATTGCAGCCGCCTCAATTGCTTCACACACACACACACACATACACCCTTTCTATTCAAAGATCATTGACCCCCCCTCCCCTAATTTGAGCATTTAAAGACAAAAAGACCATGTTTTTAGGAGCCGGCTTTAAGTACGTCTCATCAACTCATTTGCCGAATCACAGACAGACTGTATCCACCGTGTGTCCAGCGGTGCTACTGCAGGAACATTTATGGGTGTAACTTCCAGTGAGATAATAGTGTAAACTAGTTAGTCACAGTGGCTGACCATGGAGCTAATGGGGGAAGCAATTTGCGAATAATGCTCTGTTTTTTAACAGGTATATAAGGCGATAGTTTGGCATTTGTGATGGGGTTGAATGGGCTGTTTATCCATCGTCAGTGTGGAAGCTACTGGAAATTAAGGCAGAACCAACATTAAAGCTGAGCAACGTAAAGCTGTGGACGGAGCAGCAGCTTAACGTTCTTTAGCCACTTAATAAATTAATATTGATTTAAGTGCATGCTATATTTAGTATATTTTCTCCCCTTTACCTTGATGTCAGACATTCCTTTCTGATCTGGAACAGCAGTTCTCAATCTCTTTAAATCCACCAGACTTCATTTACAAAAACAGTGATTTTTACTCAAGGAAATTCAAGTTTATTCCTATAGCACAATTCAACAGCAAGGCATTCAAAGTGCTTTACATCAAACATGGAAAACATATAAAGTATAAAAGCAATAAAAATCAACATAGAGAAACACATTTAAGTGTAAAGTGAAATTAGAATTACAGTGCAGTGAGATATCATTAAAAAAAACTTTTACTAAAAGGCAGCAGCAAACAGGAAAGTCTTCAGCTAACAGAAACAGGAGCTCCTGGTTACTGCTGTCCCAATCTGTTGGTTTGTTTTGTGTTATTCTGTGACTTTGGTGTTTAAATAATAAGTAATTAACAAACATACTAACTGGTCGAACAGCAACTCCTGTGTGCTGTGAGTCAAAATGACTGTTTTTGTCAATGGAGTTTGGTGGATCTGGAAACAGCACACAAAACAGCTTTAGTTCCTCATCTGAAAACGCTGTTTGACAACTTGAACTGATATTTATCTTTTAAGTGTCTAAAATATGTTTTACTACAGTGTCCCGTTACAGTCAGTAAAGTAGCTAAATCTGTTGCCAGTGATGTTCATGTTGGTGCATCACTAACTGAAGCAGAGATAAAGGGAGACAGACAAAGTTTGGGCAAATTACATCAATTACAACATTGCCGATCACTTGTTAGGTTTTTCCAATCTGTATTATAATTTCGGGTATCACTGCATCAAATGCCTGATAGAATAAAATACCTCCACCTGAGACCCCCACCTGGACCAGGACCAAACCCTCCATCCCTCCCACATCTTTATCTGATGACATCAGTGATATGGTGGGTCCCTCCTGACCCTCCCGCTGCCCCCAGGTCCAGATAGCATTGATAGCCTGCTGCATACTGATGTTAATGCTAATGGGGGGATAGCGGGGCTGGCTGGTGCCTGACAGCTGATAACAGATTGGGGAGGAGGAGGGGTGATGTTGGGGTGAATGATAATCATCGGTGTGTGTGTGTGTGTGTGGAGGGAAAGTGAGGTAGAATAAAGGTCAGGAGGAATGTGCGAGGTGTGGCCATTCCCTCATTAGTCCACTTCACAGCAGGGGCACATTTTGGAAACATCAGGTCACATTTACATTTCAATTTCAGACTACTCCTCTCCGAGATGTCAACAATAGTGCATCTTAATTTAAAAGCATAGTCTTTCTCATGTGTTTATCTGCCAGGAGCCACAAATCACATCAGATAATGTGGAGGTCAGAATTTGTGGCGTGTTGGAGCCTGACCTCCTGACCAATCACTGGCTGTGCCACGGGCTCTTTTCATTTAAATAAATCTTTTATTTGGCACTGATTGTGTTATTTTTCTAAGTGTTAAATATTTCTAATTAATGCCAAACCAAAAGACAGTTGGTCTGTGAGCATTCTGCCGCCCCTCTTCCTCAATATAGTGACAGATTAACTGTATATCTGTTCGTTAACATGTATAAAGTTCTGTAAGCAGGTCAGAAACACCACTGCTTGAAATATCAGCTCATTTGTGAAGCCTCACAAAAGAGATAACTGCAGAACACGCCGAAAACAAGGAACCCTTCAGCATCAGTGTCAGTTTCTGCTAGTTACATGCAATGTGGCTTTTCAAAGTAAAACTGACAAAACCACCTGATTAAAGTTTGGGGTGGAAAAAAAAGGTTTCCTGAACTACTTCTGCCAGGAAGATTTCCAAAAGTTTTCCATGGGCTTAAATGCAGTTTGCATGTGGATGAAAAGTCAGAATGCACACAAAAAAATACCTGCATACACATATGTGAACCTTTCTGAGCTTTCAATCAAACAGCATCAGATCTGTTTGATTGAAAGCTCAGACAATAATCTGGGTGTTTGCAATGGAGATATAGATAGATAGATGGATAGATGGATAGATGGATAGATGGATAGATAGATGGATAGATAGACTCTGAGTGTGGTGGTGGTTCTGGAAATGGCAAATCAGACCAGACATCATGGAGCTTTTCACTGTTTCCTGCTCCCATTGAAACATACAGATTATTAGGTCTCTTAGTGAGGTGTCGATGCACCACGAGTCTCCTTTCTGCTGGTGAAGGAAACTAAGTATTCGTGGCATCTTGTGGCTTCAGGTCAGCAGCGTCGTCTGCTCGTCCCGAACCTTAAGGCCATCGACTCCCACGCTGGCTGGCTGCTGAAGCTCCCATTGTTGTGTGTTTGTGTTAATCATTACCTGCGATGTTCGCAACACAATGGGACAAGCCGAGAGTACGGGCTTTGTGATGCAGGAGAGCGCTGCTGCCAAAACACTGAGCTGAAAGAGACACAGAGCCGAGCAGGAGAGGGGGGAGGGAGGGGGGAGAGAAAGGAGCAGAGAGGGCAGGGAGGAGGGTCCCACAGCAAGAGGCCTGCTATTAAAACATGTCATCTGACGCACTGCTGCTCCTGTCACTACGCACACATGCTGGGCAGCCAAACTTTATTCTCAATTTAGCATTGTAGGTCCCAGAGTTTCAAAATATACCAAATGTGTCTGGAAAAGGTTTGAGGATACAAAAAAAAAGTTTAGTTTCAATATGGAGTGCTGCAGCCATGAACAGTAATGTGTCTTTGGGTTGAATATTTATTTTAGATCATCATAAAGCTTCAGTGAGAGTTGGAACATGATTATTGTAAGTGACACTGTCAGAGAAATATGATTTTAACAACTTAAAAGCTGCTAAAGGTGAAAAATAGTGATAAAACCAGCACAGTGTTTGTTTCAAATAGGTCATTTATTTCAGATCATTTATCAGATCATCTGTTTTTATATAGATATACATTTCTTATATCAGGGTATTGTAGGTAAAAAAAAAACACACATTTAATTGTTCTTGTAAATTTGTTACATACATATTAGAGAATTGAAGATTTTCACTCGCAAATTTGTGACTCAATAGTATCAGAGAATGAGTTTTTTTTCTTGTAAATTAACAGCTTAGATCTTGAAATTTCAGAGTTTTTTCTCAAAATATTTCCCCCTCCCTCGGCTCCATAATTTTTTATTACTTTGAAAATCCAAATTGGTTTCTTATAACTGGTTTTGAATAGTTTGTTTCAGTGTAGTTCACCTTTATTACTGGTTGGTCAATTAACAAAAAAAATATATTAATTGATTACAAGTCCTGTAAAAACAGAGTAACTAAGTACATTTTGTCAAGTACTGAGCTTGTCAAACTCAAGGCGCTTGTATTGTACTTCAGGATTCCCAGTTTATGCAACTCTATTCTTTTACTCCATGTCAGCTCAGAGGTAAATATTGTACTTTTTACTGCTCTGCATTTGTCTGACAGCTTTAGCTTCTTTCATATGGCAGTTATTCATCTCCTTCCTGTCCAGTAAAAACCATGTATCTCCAGATTTGTTGATTTGTGCTTTTTGTTATAAACTAAAGGATGAAGTGCTCCTTTATAAGTTGAGAAAACTCTCCTAATTCTTAAGCCAAATAAAGTCTTTAAAACCCTCTTGGGTCACTTAGAAAATGCATCTTCACAGAGCTGAAAACTGCAGTTTTTCTGACTTTTTAAAGATATATGATTCTCACAAGACAGCCATGCCACAAACATATGATTTCTTATAGAATAAGACGTGTTGCTGCACATTAAACTGCCCAACATTACATAAAGGACTTAAAATGAGAACCTTAAATATCTACATTGGTAAAAAAGTAACACAAACACCAATCCAAATTTTAACCTAAAAGCATCATATGTAATCGGAAAACACTGACAGGAAACATTTGACTGCACAATGGATACTTGCAGTATGTTTATAATGTGATATTAGTACTTTTTACTGAAGTAAAGGCTCTGAATACGTCTTCCCTTGCTGGCTGTATTGATTTTAATTTTTGTCACTTACCTCTCATTTGAAGCTCAGTAGGACATGAAGTTACTCCCACACACACACACACACCTACACACACACACACAGCTGTTTACATGAAGATGGATATCAATGACAGCCACTGTTTTCCCTCGCCTCTTCTCCCTTTCTTCTTTGGATCTCTAATCACATCCAGCAGGGGAGTCCCTGTCCCCCCCTCACACACACAGAAGGCTGAACCCTGCCTGAACCCTGCTGCTTTAATTAATCTCACTGACTTTGTTAATTATTTGTTTGGCTGGCTGACTGCCTGTGTGTGTGTGTGTGTGCGTGTGCGTGAACATGTCTCTCTTTGAAGTATTTGGGATGTATGCCACGGCTGAAACAACCCCGGCACTGATGATAACCTCGAGCACAGGAGGAGGAGGAGGAGGAGGATTCCCTCTTGTTCTTCTCTGTGACGTCACTTTTTAATTGTATGTACATTAAAGTTCAGTCAGCTGTTTCTGAATGGACTCTCATGCTTTCAGGTTGTTCAAAGTCCTCTATAGAAATACACACCACATTCTACACATCCCTATAGGTAGCCCAGTTTTGGATCTATCAGGGACAGTGCGTCAGTTTTCACTTGTTGCTTTCATAGTGGCTTTTCAAAATAAACTTCCATGTTCTTCCATGTTAGGTTTAGGGACCACAAGTCTGTGGTTTGTTTGATTCATCCATCACCCCTCGCTCTCACCCTAAATGTTTCTTCCTGCTCTTTATATGAAGTTATTGCTCTGTGAGCATCTAATAGTGTCTTTGGAGTTACCTGACAGCCTGCTGTGTCCCACACAGACACCACAGGCTGCCTTGTGCATCCATATCTGTTATTTGATTATTTGATAAGTAAGGAGTGAGAATGGGTTGAAAAGTATATATGTTTTAAGTATATTTAATAGTTTCGCTCAAACACTTACACTTATAAACATTCAAGGACAACAAAATTCCTTGATATTGAATTGATATTAAAAACAGTAACTAATATAACCAGAATAATCAGGAGAAATAATAAAGTGAATAAATGTTTGTACATGCAAAGATTATTTGATAAGTTGGGAGTCAGAAAAGTTTTTTCAGAAGTTTATTAAAGTTTTTTTTTAACAAATAGACAAATAAACCTATATAAAAAAAAAACTCTGCCAATAAATTTAGGAAATAAATATATGTATGAATTCATTGTTAAGAAAATAAATAACTTAACTGAACATAATATAGAAACAAAAAGGCACAATTTATATTTACAAAAAAGTAAATAATATACCTTGAATATTCAGAAGAAAATCATATGAAATTAATTAAATTTAATAAATATGTAGGCACACAACAATAAAAATAACAGCAACAAAAAAACTAAATATATTTATAGACACAATAAACTAAAAGCATTACATTTGGTCATCACCCATTCACTCATTATTTAACCCTTGGTGTTCTATCTGTACCAAGTTATATGGGCTGAACAGTTGATCAAAAACAGAAAAAAGATGCACCAGTGATTTATATATAAAGGCACATACTGATTTACTTTTCTCATGTGTGTGTTGTCTCAGATCGTCGGCTGGCAACAGAGTGATCGCTGCCATCCAAACACTGTGTGATTCACCCAGGATGTACATGCAGACACATGTTTGGTTAACCTCGACACAGCGCGGGCTTGAGCGAACGCAGACTCCCGGCTGCAGCGTTCTGGAGGAAATCCGGTAACGTGTTGCATATGGGGGGTATTATTCATGATTACACTTCAATAAACAGACAGAGAGGATGGAAACTGATCCGCGGTCTGACTCTGTCATCTTCTATCCGGTCTTTTCTTCCTCTTCTTGTGTTTCTTCTTCTCTACAGTAACATTTATTCCTGTGTTTGTATGACTTGTTGAACTTGAACATCTCCTCAAGTGTGTTTTGTTTCTCTCTGATTCTTTCTGCCTATATTCCAAGGACAAACTTCATTCCAAAAAAGTTCAGACATTGGGTAAATAGTGAATAAAAACAGTGCATCGACACTAAAGTGTATCAGTTTGAGCACAAAGTATATTGTTTTTTGTCCAGTTTTCATCCCAAAGGTTTAGTAAATTATTACATTCTGCCTCATTCACCTTATAAACAACATCCCAACTTCTTGCGGGTTGTAAAACCAGGTGTGCCTCCTAACTTGAGACATCATAATGCTCCTGGACTCATAACATTGGTACTTCTGCGTTGTCTCACACAGTAAAACCTGAAGGCCTGTTACATGCTTTGCAAAAGGTGCTTTCAATTATGTATGAAAAAACAGATATTGTGTCTCATTTTGTAATTGCTTTTGAAGTTGTTCCTGCATCTCTGCATTTACAGTCAAGGGACACAGTTGGAAAACCATGTTTATTTAAATTTCTGACAAGTTGAGACTCTGATCATGTATTGTTTTCACCCAGCAAGAAGTAACTCGTCTGATTTGTGTGAATGGATGGAGCCTCCATCTGGACACACCGGGACCTCCTCTCTCTGAAAGCCCTCAGGTCTTCGGCCCTCCGCCCTGCAGCCTGCTGCTGTGAACACTTCAAAGGTCCTGAGCGCCCGGTGTCACAGTAGCTTTTGCTAATGGGTCCGCCCTCTCCATTGGGGCAGGAAGCGAGACACCTCCTCCTTCACATTAAGAGCCACGCACTCCAGCTCTCCAGTGAATGAACCTCGCACACAGACACACACCATGTAGTCTCTTGTTGGCCTCCATTGACTTAAAGCCTCAGCCAGTATACCTGAAGATCATCCTATTCAGTTATCTTTATAAAATAAAACACAACTATAATGTTATAGTATCTAAAAGAAAGAAGATAGAATATCATATGACTCCATGTCCTACACAACCTTAATTCTAAAAATACTTTTTGTTTAAAAAAAACTTTATTTTTCAGGCAATTTAAATTGAGCTGCTCATTTTAAAATGTATTTATCTGTGAAAAATCAGTAAATACATTTATAAAATACAAGTAATGTCTTTTTAAACGTTATTTCTGTATTGTAAATAGACTATATGTTAAAAACATCTAAAGACCCATAAACATATTTTATTAGTGTCTGAACCATAGTTTTATTTTTCTTAGTTTTTCCTTTTGTCTTTCATTCAATTTGCCTAATAACAAATGTTAACCTGCTGGATTCAGGTTCATGCTGATTATAAATGTTGGGTGTTGTTTTTTCAGCCTCATGGATATGTCTTTATTTACGTTTAAAATCTCACAAACTCTGTTTAGATCCAAATTAAACTCCTGTCTAATCAGGGCAGGTATGGTCCAGTTTTACGGCAGTGGGACAGTGAGTCTGACTGATAATGACTAATTTTAGAATTAGATCAGACTGGACTCCATAACACTCAAATCTTGGTATAGTTATGGACTCACATCTGAATTTCAACAACTACATGATGACATTGGCTCAGTTCTGCTTTTATTAATTATTCAAGCTTTCTCATACAAACAAAAGATAGCCTTTCATATTACTTAATTATCTTTTTCACCTGTTTTTATTGTCTTCTAAGTACACTTTTACTGCCTGAATATTATGTTTTAATTCTGCTTTTAACGAGGCTTCAAATGCTTGTAATGTCTATTTAAATATCGAATGTATTTCTATGCCTCTGTAAAGTTGTGCCATACAAATGTATTTACCTTGCCTTTTAAGAGGGGACCGTTATCGACGGCTACACCGTCTGAAGTTCCGCCCGGACACTTTTAGCCGTGCACCGTTAGCAACAGGTGCGGCGGTTAGCGCCATAGGTGGCCGGAAGTGTGTGTGTCACACTGCGGGGCGCCAAATGTAACTGCGGAGCTGGAAGACCGACTGCAGGTTCCCGGTCAGAGGAAGCTCATGAGCTCCACTTTTGATGAGTAAAACGATAACGTCTGACATTTTACCGGACAGCACGTGCCGTTTACCGGAACCAGCAAAAACCAAACCGGAGCCGGCCAGAGTCACAACCATCTTTAATTGAAAGTAAATGGTAAGTAATTGACACATAATGCATTTGGTTTTAAAAAAAATATAAATATACAGCTCAAAGCAAAGATAACAAGCTGAACAAAGATAAACATAAACATTTAAATGCTATCTATACACTAAAATAATAATAAAAACGGTATAAAAAATTTAAAAAAGGCCTGTTAGCAAAACACTTACCATCCACAAGCGGGAGTTATTTCACAGATGAAATATGGATTATATACAGTAAATATCTGTATTAAAAATATATGTACCTGTTGAATAACTACAGTTTTTTAATATTGATTTTTCTTAACTTTAATATGAGGTGTTTGACCACTTTTGCTGCCAGACCATTTGCCTTTTATCACAAATGTATTGTTGCCTTAATTTTAAATTCAGCAATATGTGCTTTTTAAAATAGTTTGTAGTGAGAATTCACTGTAATTTAACATTCGAGACCATTTAACAAAACTATAGGAAAAAAAATCTGTACTATCCCATTCTATTAATTTAATCAATTAATTAATTAAATAAAAATTATTTAAGTATGTCTTTGGCTCTCCACAGGTCTGATCAGGACCAACGTTTTGGGCCTGTTATTTCATCCCTCTCTTTCCACTTATGGTGAGTCCTGTACCTTATTTACTTTCCTAACCTGGTGCCAGGCTGCTTTAATGTTTTTCAAGTTCTCTCAACATACAAGATGAAGCTTCTTTGCCCACCTGGTTGATCAGTAGTATGAACATGGTCATGTGATTGAGGCGAGATGGTTCAGGGTGGATGGGGGTAGTAGGAGGGGGGGTGGTTGCAGCAGAGAGAGGTAGAAGGGGCCTAAGGGTGACCGCTGGGTTAAGAGGTGGCTAAGCAGGGGATGAAGAGGCTGAGGGGGAGAAAAAGTGCTGGTGCTGGAGGCCTTCCTGTTCCCCTCACCCAGTGCAACATTAGCCACCGTCCATTAGTTCCATTTATACCTGTCGCACTCTCTGACATTTGCTGACTCTTTGTTGCTCAAGATGACGATGTTGGCCGGAGGATCAGGGACTCCAGTCTTAGCCGTGTGAGATGCTGCCAGCTGCACTGTTTGCCACAACTGATAATGCAGTTGGGTTTGGAAGCAAAGGCTTTACTAACTTAATTAACTGGATCATTTCAGCTACAGGATCATAGATGCACACTGATTTAAATGTTTTGTTTTGAGGTGAAATGTAAAAACACCCATAAGGATGGCCTGCTGCATCTCATTGCCTCTGGTATTTTTTTTTATTTAACTGGTACTTGTTTTTTTTTCATAGTTCTGTGTTTCTAAAATAAAAATAGAGGTGCGCCATGCTTCCATGGTAACTGTAGCAGCTATTTATTATAATGGATGCGCACTGTTGGAGCATGAGAATTAGCATTTTTGCTATATGTTTATGGTTCATGTTATTTGTTGACATCAATCAGTCAATGTTATTGCATCTCAGATTGTCATTATTTTCCATCCTCTTGTATCTATACTTTCATTCCTCCTCCTCCCCCAGAAGGAGGCCCCCTCTCCAGGGTAGATCTCTCCCAGTAATCCCTGGGATCAGGCCACCCGCCCCCCTTCTCCTCTTCATCCCAGCCCTCCTCTGCTTATTAGATCAGGCCCTCTGTAAAAAAGCAGGGATCTGGGGTCTCATTGTTTGGCCCCTGATTAAGAGCTTCTCACACCGGAGGATCAGGGAGTGAAGGGGAAGAGAGCAGGCAAAAAGAAAGAGAGAGGATCTTTTCTTTCTTTTTGTCTGGGGGGGTCTTATGGGCCACATTGTTGCGGGGCTCAGAGAAGGTTTCTTTTAAAGGTAGGCTGGATTTGGGGGACAATGGGATGTTAGACGATGAGGGATTTAAACCTTAAGCTCATACTTTCAGGGCCTGTGGCCGTCCGTTTGTGCACTTCTTGGTGATGATCTTTAGATGTGAGGTGACACTGAAGGCAACATCTCAATAGTAACGGATCGATCACATCAAAACGTCTCAATGGAAACTGATGAAATTCAGCGAAACATCTCCATAAAAACTGGTTGTCAAACCAATGTACGTAGGAGTATGAAATATATACAATTTTGAAAGTAACTTGCCCAACACTGTTAAAGGTCAATTGAAAATAAAATGGTCCTCCTCCAGACACGTTTTAAAGTATGTAAAACTTCCTCACTGAGGCATTCAGGATCCTGCCCGACACTGCTAGCTTGCTTGGTTGACCGCAGTGTGTATCAAGTTTGGTTGACCATTCGATAGAGGGCATACCACAGAGCCTAAGTCCTCGCAAGCAGGCAGGTCTTCCCCTCAGTCTCACCCTTTCGCTCTGTATCTTTCGGTAAAGCCGTAAAATGGTAAAAATAAAATTACTTAAAAAAAACAAAATAAGATTGGTTGAACTTCACTTGTAAATGATAGCGATGTGTTTCTACATGGTGGCATCTGGTCTATTTTGTCCATTGGAGGAAGAGAGATTCAGTTGTTCATGTTCGAACAAACATCTTGAAGACAGAAAGTGGCAACACAGAGAAGTGCTGCCTGCTTCCTTTTTGACCGTTCAGGCAAGACGCGTCTGCGGCCTCTCTGGGTTTTTGTCTGCAGAGATAGTGACAACAACACATGTTTGCACTAAGACGTATCAGAATGTTAAGTGCAGGTAGCACTTGTTTATGTTGTTTGTTAGCTTGTTACTGGCAGCTGCTTCATGTTAACATCAAATCAAATTGGTGTGTTTTTTTGCCAATTTTTTATTATTGATTTAATTATTGTTTTGGGCTAATGTGTTGCAGTCGTCATGTGTCTGCAGCGTGTTTAAAGCAGTGGTCATTTCATGTTACAATGAGAACGGATCATAAACGATCACATTAAAATGTTTTTGTTTAAAGATGTGGAACTAAAGCGTTTCTGTGGTTTGCTGAAACGTAAAAGGCCAACATTTCAGCAGGTGACTTGGTTGCAATGCAGCACGCCTTCGCCTATTAAACACGCCGTCTCTTCATGTGGAGACAGAAGAAAAACTCGTGACCCTATTCAGGTCAGGACTCATATTCTAATTAGCCCTGATTGTAAAGAAAGACATTAGTTTGAAGGGACAGTGATGCAGCATTCCAGAGGGATTGAGAGGCCATGTGGGAAAAGCAAACCGAGGTGTTAATCTCAACAGGCTGACTCCCCTCCCTTCATGTCCCATCATCCTCCAGGGGGATAGTCTTAATCCCACAGTCTCTCCGGCATCAGCTCATTCATTCCCCGACATGAAGCAGGCCCTCTTTTCCATCAGTGGACACACAAAGGGTTAATTAAAGCTGGTCAAGCTGGAATGTTGGAGCACGCATTTTGTTTATTGGGAAGAATTCGTTGATTCAGATGGGAAGTCAAAGTAGGAAAGCTCAGATTTAGGAGATGTCGTGGAGTAGAAGTATAAAGTAGCTTAACATGGAAATACTCGAGGAAATTACAAGTACCTCAAAATTGTACTTGAATAAATGGATTTAACTTTACACTTTATACACTGCTGCTAATCAAACTGAGCAAAGTTTAATCTAAATTAATATAACTCATCTTCAGTGGCATTTTAATGACTTTATTATCCTTCGTTTGTGTGTGTGTGTGTGCTATCACTACGCCGTAATTCATGAAGCACACACACACACATAGAGGTCTTTTCATGCTTGGTGACAGACAGACAGAGAGAGGCGGTGACAGAGGTGGAAACACACCTTTCTCTGAGTGTGTGAGTGAAGAAGACAAACAGCGCTGGTGATAAACAAGGTGACGAGGTTTCTGTGGATGTTTGGGTTCTGCTGCTGGAGAATCAGGTTCGAACACAGTGTGGCTTAAACAGGGGTCTGTTTTTGCACTTAAATATGATTTTTTGGGGGCATTTTAAGCTTTATTAGACAGAATCGAAGGGGTTGACAAAGGGGAAGCCGTGGCAAAGACGACCTTAAGGAAATGCATTTACTCTTTGGCAAACAGCGACTTTTTCTTATGCATTTTTATGCCTGAGGTTACTGTAATATACCACAAAGACACAAACTGGTGCATAACTAACATGACATAATTTCCCCATGGTCAATAAATCACAATAAATCATGATACTGAATCATAATACTTAAAAATAACAATGCATATTGCCCTGAAAAAAATCTTGATTGATTAAAAAACACTACAGATAAGAGTAAAAATCTGTATTTTCTTATTTGGGATTAACCGTCTCTTTAACCTACGTATCTCTTAAACATCACAGACGATCTGGCTCTTCTGTCCCCGATATCCAAAAACTGTCACAAGTGGAAAATCAGTGGACTAAAATGATGCTGTGTAAACACACAAATCTTTCTCTTCCCCCTCGTCCGTACTCCTCTGTTTCCCATCCCAGACAAAAGAAACCCGTCTCTTCCCTCCACACCACCATCATAAATATCTCAGTTCAGAGGTTGACAGCTCAAGCTTGATTCATTTTCACGCATGTACATATTTGTATTGGATCCCTGTCAAAAACAATTATAACGGTCCCCCCAGGATTTCGCCCCCCTTCTCCCTCCTGAGAGGCGTCTGCTGTCAAGACTGCTTGGATGATTTTCTGGAGTCGGGGTGTCCACATCTGTGCCTGATTAGCACAACAATAAGGCCCAGCACCCCCCGACTTAATGAGAAGGCATCTTCAGCCCGGGCTCGAGGACCCCACTGACAAAGACGCTATACAACCACTACACAAGTGTTTTCCTCCACATCCATTAGGCAGAAACCTGCCACCCCTGCACAACAGTTTTTTAGAAAGAAAAATCCTGAAGGTTCAAGGCAAGTAGTGATTCTCATATCCACAAAATGGCTCTTTGTGCTCAAACCTGCATGAGAATGTAAACTGGAAAGTAAAACGAGGCAGACGTGGAACCAAAAGAAAATGAAAACCTATTGCCAAAATTAGAGGGGAAACCTGGCTCTCCAGTGTGCGACCATCGATCTCTCATTAAACCGGCAGCTTGTGATGCTCTCTGTTTTCCTAAAGTCAAATTACCAAAAAACTTTCCCATGTGTGCAGCCTGTTGTTAAGGGTCACCTTCCCGGGAGTCTGAGAAGCCTTTTGTGTAAACGTAACGTAAAATTACACAGGAGATGCAGTCAGACTCACAAATATAGAGATGCATACTGTATGTTTAAAATCCTGGTGTTTCACTGTGCTGTCTGTCAGAGAGCAGACAACAATGGCTCTCTCATTACGCCACAGACAGGCCTCTCTTTGGGCTGAAATGTGGTTTTAAAGGGAGAGTTTGGATTTTTTGGGGGTTATATGAGGTTCTTACTCATAGTCGGTGTATTACCTGAAGTAGATGGTGGTCGGCACACCCCAGAGGCTAAACAATGTCCTGCTGTGGACGGGGGCACCAGCAAATTGTATTTCAGACACACCCTCCCATCATCAGACTGGTTGAGCTTTGTGTGACCAGGTTCAACACTATGAACGCCTTCCAGGAGACTCCGGAAAGTTTTGGATGCTGTGGACGGTGTTCATACTTTGTTTAGAAAGTGACTTTGGGCCCTGTTTAGATGATATAAATGGTAAATGGACTGCACTTGTGTAGCACTTTTAGAGTCATAGCAACCACTATGCCTCAACACTTGACCATTCACCCATTCACACACACCAGTCTTTCATCAGAGACACACTCACAGCCTCCCCTTTAGAGGGTACGGTCTAAAGCGAATGGTGCAAGTGCTTTTAGGAATGTCCAACTGCTAAACAGTGCACAATGTCGGAGAAAAGTCAGTTGTAAGGGCCAAAGGGATGTATTAAGTCTTTTCATTAGTCGTAGGTGTATTTTGTGCATGTTTTGGAGAATTCCCTTTAAAAGTCAGGTATGGCTGCTCCTGCTGCTATTTACATGGAGGTTTTGGCGAGAGGGAGAAGCAAGCAGCTCTCTTTTTATTTGACAGCATATACATAAATGTACTGACATGAGGAGGAGCAATTTAGTAATCTGCAGTCATAGTGGACACTTAGCTCCCCCTCCTCCAGTCCCTGTAGGCCAGGAGTGTCAGACTGATCCATGAATGGTGTGACTGCAGGAGCCGCAGTTGACCTGAATCACCTGAACTGTCTTCACTCAGTGGATTTGTTGCTCCTGCAGCCACGCCGGCCTGTTCGTGGATCAGTTTGACATCCCTGCTGTAGGCTGTGTTGCATTTTAAATATTGTATTGTATGGATGTATGAGTGGTTTAATTAAAGAGGCTGCTTCCAGTAATTGTAAATGTTTCTATGCACAAAGCAGCAGAACTAAAAGCTGCATCTCTGAGCTTTTCCCAGTTGAAACTGTATCTGTCAATTTTGTATCAGATAGTTTTTGTACTTTGATCTTTTAAAATGTTTTTGTTTTTCATAGGAAGCCTAAAATTAAGATGCCCTAAATTAAAAGACAGACAGGTTTATCTGCATACAGCAAACAGTTTTATAATGATGGAGCCGAAGCTGTTTTTCAGCTGATTTGAGACATTGACTCGCTTTGTTTCTCTCTTTTCTTGAGAATGGAGATACGTCACTCAGAGATACTTCTTGGTTTGTGTGAAGAATTCAGTTTAATTTTTATTATTACTTCTATATTTTCGGATTCATACAGAAAAGCAGAGACACAGTTCCTCAGATTTTCGTGTCTTGGCCGACAGTATTTCAACATCATGACAGCCCAAAGTCACTCAGCTGATCCAGTGAGTTTACCCAGCCCGCCTCCTCCCCTGTTGTAAATGGTCAATTAATCTAAATCTCTCAGTGTTTATTGGTCTCCGTTAGCTAAATGAGTGTAGACGTCTCCTCCCTCTTTGGGCTGTAAAATGAAAACCCGGCGTTAGAAAAAGAGACTTGCTGATTGGCACTGGCGCCCTGTGTGGCCTCGGAGGAGTGAAGGGAGGTGGGGGGGCTCCTCAGTCAGAGGGGACTTTTATGAGCCCCTGTAATCACCAGGTGTTAAACTCAACAATTAGGAGCTGCTATTTTGTCGCTGGTTTATGGTGAGAGGCGAGCTGGCTGCTCAGGGGGAGGATGGTCTGAGCCGGAGAGAATACAACACGGATGCTGTGACATTCACAGGCTGAGCTGCACATATTGTTTCTGGTCTGCTGCTCTTTAGTGGCAGTGATGTTAATGAAGAGAGGATGTTTTCACCCAGAATAACAAGACTAAATGATGTCTTGTCAGTGTGATGTGCAGGTTATTTTTTAACTGGGAAAAGATGAGGATTATGGATCAAAAACAGATGTGAAAACAAACACTGCAGACTCAGTTTTAGAGTCCAGTTGACGGAGTGGAGAAGACTGAGACTTTGTAATGAGTTGGAAACACATTATTTTGTTATTTCGTCCCTCAGTCCACATCAGTACGCTACCGGGCTGCTTAATAACTGCTTGATCTTGTGCAGTAGCTGCTAGTTAATGATGTCACCGAGCTGTCATGAGTCTTTTAGCAAAGGTCCCGCCCACAACATTCAGCTTAACAGCAAGCAAAACTTTTCGATTCAAAAGCAAGTTTTTTTAACCACAATAATACAGTTTTAAAGACTAATTTAGCTTACTTGCAACAAAACATTTTTGGAGTGCAGAAAGAAAGTTTTGCTCTCAATCATTTTCTGTTTTCAGAGACTGTGAAGGTTCCAGGTGTGTTTAGATTTATTGGCGCAGAATAAAACTGTTCTTCAAGGTGTTTATTTATAAAGTAATTCAGTTTAAATATTGCAAGGTCTTTGTTTTGTCACTGATTGAATTGGACAAATGTATCTGCTTTTTGTGGAACAATATTTAAATAGCCTGCTACTCCAGAGTGAAATTTATGCTTTTGGCTTGTGTTGTATTTAGTCTGGTTTGCTCTGCAGCAGTTTGGTTCATTTCCTGTAACTGGGTCTGTAACAGTGCAGTCGAACTGTAGTCGGGTTCTTTTGGAAACGGACAGAGATCTCACACGTGGTGTCGTACGGTGTATTTATGTTGAAATGATAAAGCCCTCAGTACTGTCTTCCAGGCAGCCAGTGGTACCTGTAATTGTCAGATATTTAACTAATTATTGCAGACCTGTTTTTCATACAGCGTTAGCATGTTAGCAGAGAAGCTTTCTCTGAGTTTGTAATCATTTCTAAAATCAGTTTTGTTGTCTTTGGGTATGTTGAAAATGCAGCTCCCAGAGCAAAGGTTCCCCCCCTGACCTCTGCTTATCTAACCTGCCTCACCCTGCCTCACCTGATACGCCTCCCTCGGGTGACACTGCTCACACACCTGTCACCCAGGGGTGCTCGGAGTCTAAATCACTTCGGAGAAAACAGATCCATCTTTCTGGGCTTGAAAAGTTCATGATGTAAGGTTAACACCTGTAGAGTTTGTGTTAGAAAAAAATATATATTTTGGGTTTTTTTGGTGCAGGAATGTACAGCAGAGCTGAAAAACCGATACGGTGAATTGATGGCTCAGATTTTCACTTCAGAGGCTCTTTGTATAAGCACACAAATAACTTATGGATTGAATGTTTTAATTAGTTTAAGGTATGAATGCACACAAATTAGTAAAATGTGGCCTCAATGTTTCTATTTCTTCTCTCTGTGGCTACTCCTGGGCTCAATATTAACGTTTTGCAAAATTTGTATTTGTTCGTCATGGACCCTGTAAAAGTTATAAATTAGTTTATTGATGAAAACGAAAGGAAATCCATTGATTTGTGGCACATGGTTTTTAATCTTTGGGCTGAGGGGGAAGGTTTCAAGTATTTTCTAGTAAAAAGTCCAAGTAAAGAATCAGTTCCCTCCACAAACTGGGAGTTTACTGGAGTTGTCTCTAACTGGTACTGGTCCTGCTCACAGTGTGTTTTGTGTGTCGTCGTCAGACCCGTAACCAGAGGCAGGTGGCCCGAGCCGTCCAGCTGAGCCCTCCTGGGAGAGATCTCAGGTCACAGAGGTCAGAGGTCAGTGTGCATGTGTTTGCACGTGTGTGCACATATTGTAGTCCATAGGTGAATGTAGGTAGGTGTGTATGGGAGTGTGTGTGTCTGTCATCAGTGTGTACTGACCCACAGCTGCAGTGAAGCTGATTGGTTGAACAGAGCACACAGTCACTCACCGCTCTCGTCTTTTTGGCTGTATGAAAAACAAACATTGCAGAGTTGAAGATGAGCAACAACAGCATCCTTTCAGGGACAAAGCAACAGGATTTATGAGAAGTGTGGTCTTGGCTTGGAAACATCAGACTGTCATCCAAGAAACTTTCTTTGTCTTTCACAATAAGAAAGCTCTTGTTGGTTTGGATTGTGTGCTACGTGAAATGCCATTTCTTCAGGTCGTCCTCTCAGCCCGCAGTAGTAAAAGGCCGAGCTGATCACATCATCCAGTTCAAGGGTTGACGCGTGCAGCGTGTCCACTTCAGAAAAAGGAATAAGATAGATCATTTTATTTATCCCCCTGGTGAAATCCTCACAAAGAAACCATACCGAACAACATGTCTAAAGAAAAGAATCAAATATCACAACACAAGTCCAAACATACGTAATAAAACTATGGTCACCTTCATATAAAAGTAAAGTCTGGTCGACTGTGTGAAACTGTGTGTTTCAGGGCTGAAGCTGCAACATTGTTGCATTTGGTTTCCTTCCTCACTGAGCTTTTATCAAACGCACCAAGCGCTGAACAAACGTCCTTCGTCTGTTGGACAGAATATGTGAGGGAAAGAGCTGCAGACTTGAACGTATCGTAAGTTTTTTCACATTTATGCTGCATCACTGTGGGTTTAACCCATTAGCGCCTTTCTGTCGCTAGAGTTTGTTGCCACAAATTTGTTCTGTGATCGTCTGAATATATTTCAGTAAGGGCCTTTACATCATCATTAGACTGCGTCTGTACACAAGACATTTTCCATGACTGGTACAACCTTGCCTGATGATGCCCAAATATAACCCAGAATGCTCTGTGTTTTGTTTCGCTTCCTTCCTTCCTTTCCTCCCTTTTTGACTGCTGCGTTATGTTTGCTATTTGCATAAAGCAAGCATATTTGTCCACTCCTATGTGAGTGTTCAAATATGAAATATTCCCTTTAATGTACATTTTAAACAGATAAAATGTGAGCTGAATATCAAATATACTCTGCGATTAACTATGGACAATCATGGGATTAATCACAATTGAATGAATCAATCGATTTACATCTTTAGTTGTAATCATTTACCACAGACGACAAACGCATCAGTACAAACACAGATCATATATGAATTATCAAGAAGAAGCCCCCCTGATGACAAACTAAAAAACAACACTGTGACATTCGACCCTCAGACTCCCTCACAGTACACACACACTTTACACACAGTACACACACACTGTACGTGAAGTAAAGGTAACTCTGAACCACAATCGACGTAATCAGACATGAAACACACAGAGTTCAGTATGGAAGCACTTTGAGCTCTTGGCCTGAGTGGTGAACCGTGTAGTTTCGTGGTGCCACACGTCTTTCCTGTGTTGGTTTATGGATGTGTGGCGACATAAGTGATTCCAGGCCTGCGTGGCAGCGCCGTGACGCAGATCCAGCCAAAGACAACCCTGCAGACAGACGAGTGTGTGTATGTTTGTGTGTGTGATTAGTTGGAGGAGCACTCTTGGTGTTTCAGAGTGTGAAAGTGAGGATTTGGTTTTTAAATAGTGACAGAGTTTGTGAGTGTGCATGTTTTTAAAGGTCTAAATATTTGCTGTCTTAATTTCTTCACATTTTAAAGCTGTAAACACGCCGACTGTCTGTGTGTCGGGCAGGAATAATACAAACCGTATCCTGGCTGTTTGCTGCTGAATCGCCTTTGTGTGTGGATCTACGCACTATGTTTGTGCGTTTATAAGACCAAACCCACGCTCTCCTTTTTCCCCTTGAATTGCAGTCATTATGTCCATTAATTACCTGTGAAATGGCTCTCAGGCAGAGGCAGGCCTGTTGCATTCAGGCTGCCAGCAGGCGATTTGGGTTGGCATCGAGCCACCGGGCCAAATATCCAGGGCAACGCACGCATGCACGTTTAGATTTTACATTTCAGCCCATTAGCACATTGATTTATTGTGACTGCAAGAGAGGAAATGCTTTCTTTTGACCGGGACGGCGCAGAGTATGCATCATGAGTAGAAAAATAAAAGAGGCAAGGGGGAGAAAGAGGAAAGTAGAGGCTGATTTGACCTCAAATTACTTGCAAAAATGATTATTTTTGGTTCATCCAGAATATTTAAACCATTAAAAAGACAGGCAGTGTTTTGGATCCAGAAAAAAGAAGCTTTTTGACATTTATTTGACACATATGAGATAATTGAACAATTCATAGTTTTCAGCGGTGCGGAGACCTGAAGAGAAAAGCACAGCGGCTATCACTGCCAACTCCATAGATCTAGTAAAGAAACCTGTCAAATCTTTATCTGTTTCAACCCACAAGTGTTTAAATCATAAATAAAAGAGGACAATCAAACAGTTAAATTAGCTCCTTATCAGCGGTGGAAGAAGTATTCAAATCCCTTATTTATTTAAGTAAAAGTACTAACACCACACTGTGGAATTACTCCACGACAAGTAAAAGTCCTGCATCATAACTTACTTCAGTAAAATTACAAACGTTTCAGCATCCATTCTTTTGGCTAACAGTGTGGTAAAAACTGAGTTGTCGGACAGTGGAGGGCAGCATTGTAATAACACGTCCAAATAACATTAATTTACTATTCTTGTTTTCACTACTTGTATCTACTTTATTGAATAACGCTACAGTATCTTGCATTCCACATACATTACATACAGAAACATGAGACCTCGTATCTTAAACACAGACACGTGTGTGTGACTCGACCCCATCGTTTGGTTGAAACCACTTTAATTGACGCAGTCATGAACAAACAAACACACACTTGAAGGCGGCCGCACGTGTTTACAGTGTTTCAGTATTTATACACAGTAGCCGACAGCAAATATGTGTGTGATACTCTGACCACACATGGAGCAACACAGCGGCCGGAGATGTTTGAAGTGTCACACACACCCAGACTGTGTTCAGACTGCAGGAAAATGAGCTGAAATCAGATCTTTTTGCTCGTATGTGACTCAGATCTGCAACATGGAAATCACATGGAATCAGATTTTCTTTTTTTTCAAATTGATACTTCTAGTTCATTTTATATTAAATCTGGTTTGCTTTCACAATGCATAAATGTAAGCAGATTGGCTGAGGACTGAAAATGTACTTCCAGAACTTTTTCTTATTGGGTGGAAACAAACCGGACTCACCGTCTCAATCAAAGTCGTAGATGAAGTGTAATCAACTTTCATCAGCTCAGTCCTCCGTCCCTGCAGATTTGGCATCATAACTCACATTATATGATTCTCTCTCCTGAATTTCCATAACAATACTGGGGGATACTTGTGTGTTGAGGGTGGACGGCTCCCAGCATGCAGTGCAGTGAGGCCCCCGGCAGCCAGGTGGAGAGGCCCATTCACTGCAAACTGACCTTGACAGGGTTTGATTGAATCCTGCTTCCTCTTGCTGCTTCCCTCCCTGCAGCCCAGACGGCAGGAGTCTCCCCCCTCCTCTTCCTCCTCCTCCACGTTTCATTCACCTCCTCTGACTGACACCTCCCATCAATGTGCTTTTTGTTCCCTTCATGAGAAGTTTCTGTCTCCTCTGTTTCACTTGCTGCTCTGTCCTTCTTGTTTATCTCCTTTCCCGGCTTTTCTCTCCCGCTCACTCGACAGGATGAAGATATTTGTTATGCTCCACTGATTCCCGCCTTAGTTCTCTTTCTCTCTCTCCACATGTATCCCCCTGTTTGCTGTCTTCCTCCTTCTGCTCTGAAGGATGAAGACGTCTGTTGCACATGTCTGATTCCTCCCTAACGTTTTAGTCCGTTGTTGGACGCCACATGTACTTTATTTATCTTTAAAAGTAAAGCAATTTAACACTGGTAAGGGTTTTTCTAAAAAAAGATGAGCCTAATTTATTGGTTGTCAAATGTTATTTCTGTTGATAAGTTAAAAAGTATTAAGAACTTTTTTCTAGTGTTGGTGTAGAGTTGCTTCCCCATCAGTGTTGCTTAAAGGCAACGTTGTTTTTCTGAACGGCCGGGTTGAAAACGCTGCTGTCGAGGAAATATGAGAGAAAATTTACAAAGGAATACAAATTGTAAAGAAAACCAAATTGTGAGATAATTAAAAGTTGAGTTTGTTGGAGTAAAGTAAATGTAAAACAGCTGGAGGAGAGTGATGTGAGAGTGAAGTTCTTTCATTAAATAAGGTTTTGTTGTGTTGCAACCATGAACTTGGTTTCAGATGTGTGTGTCAGACAAGTTTGTGTTTGAGGAAACAAGCAAGATTTTATTCTGAGATCACCAATCAGTTCATCCTCTGGAGAACATGAATGTCTGAAGAAAAATGATGCAAGAAGATGCAAATTTGCAGGGTAAGCAGAGTTTTTTTTCAGGCTCTAAAGTTATTTATTGTTATTTGCACAACAGAGAAAAACCCTTATTGTTCATATATTTAGGAAATCGTCATCGTCTGGAGGTCTGTGGCTGTAAAGTTTCATGAGGCTGAAATTGGTTTGTTTTGTCATGTTTTCTGGGATGAGATGGGCCAGTTTTGTTCCAATCAAATGATCCACCTGTGGATGATGTTTGTCATGATTTGATGAGTTGGAGACAGGAGGTGGATCTCCCATCAACAAGCTGTCTGTCAGACGTGGACGGTGGGAAAGTCTTGGTTCTTTATGTCCCTGCAGGCTCGGTCGGCTCTCTGTTATCGCTCTGCAGTCCTGAAATAGAGAACGATAAACTGCGGTGATTAAATGCGCTACAGGTTACAGGTGATGTCATGGCTCAGCTGGTCTGCCAAAGTAAATCTGCGACGTAATGAACGGACATCATGGACGGGTCACCGTTTGAAAACAAACTTTGTGCAGCAGAACGTCCAAAGCAAACACGTGTTGCTTTTCTTGTGTAGTTCATACAACATGTCAGCTCCGTGTGCGCTCCAGATCTGCTCTCATGGTTCCTCCGGCTTCTCTTGGCTCCAACATCTGGACCTGGACAGTGACAAGAATTGAATCTTGGGATCGACAAGTGCTGAATCTTGGCTCAAGTGTTATTCCAACTTTTTTTTTGCCAGAAATGGAGAGATGATGCTGGGGACTGGAGATATTATTGGAGACTTTTGTTTATTTAAACTGATGGCGTGTATTAATGTCCCACCAAGACACATATCTAACTATCTAACTCTAATTAAGTCTGTCTGAAAGTTAAATTAAAGGTTTGTTTCATGAGGTTTTTGAACAGCTGTAGCTATAAGTACTGGGCTGACAGTCACCTCCAGTCTGTAAATGTAAACGTAGCTCTCTCTCTCTCTCTCTCTCTCTCTCTCTCTCTCTCTCTCTCTGTGGCTGTCCATCTCTCTTCACTCCATACGCAGCTAACAGAGCATGAAGCCTCACAGGTGTACTCCGGCTCCAACAGCCCGTAACACTGGAAGCAAATGATGAACTGCTCTGTGAGGAAAAGTCAGTTTAAAGGATTAGTGTCGCTGTTCAGGTTTCTCTTATTGTCAACAAATCCCATGAAATGTGTTTCTGTAGTTTACTCCTCTGTGTCATAGACTATATATTAGTATTTACTCCTTTAATGCATCAGCAAGTTTAAATTAATCCGCCTTTGAAAACAGTCCACAACAAGTGTGTCATTTAAATGTCTTGTTGGCGTAACAAAGGGCAACAGTGACTTTTCATTTATTTATTTTTCACAAGAGCGTTAAACAAATAAGCCCAACAAACTGGCATTCATAGTGATGCATGGGATTAGCACAAATGCATAAAAGGATGAGTAAAGAATGAGTAAAACTGTGACTATAAGTATATTGAATTGAATTGGCTGGCAAGAAAATAATTTCATTTATAGATGTTGTGCTTTAACCATATTAAATAACGTAATAACTTTAATAAGTTAAAGATAAATCATCAATCATTTCTTCCTCTATGATGTCAGTGACGTTGACGTGTCCGTGTCCGTCCTGTTATTTTAACAGTGTCGTGTTGTGCTGCTATCAGCGCTCAGCGATTGTCTGCAGCTGCTGGAACCGGCCGCTTATCAAAAAGTGCGCATGTGTTCCTGTGATGTGGCCCTTCAGGCCGCTATCAGGGGAGGGGAGTCGACCCCCAGCCACCAGCCGGGACACCCTTTAGGTGGGCGGCTTTATCAGGAAGTGTGGAGGCGCGGGTGGAGACGAGGGAGTCGGGGTTTGGAGTCGCTTTCAAGGAGCCTTTGTGCTGCTTCAATTAGTTTCCTCTAATACAATTAGTCTGATGGTCTTATGGCACGAGTTGCCAAAACTCCAGCACACGAAAGTTGACTTCTACTGTGACTTTTCTAGGGATGAACACATGTTGGTGCTGAATGAAAGTAAAGATTTTTTTTGGTTCATGAAGCGCGTGTGATTAGATGTGCATTGTTCAACCTTCTCATGGTTTCACTTCCCCACAAGTTTGACTGAGTTGTCACATTAGTATTCATTCATTCATTCATGTTACTTGTGCAACTGTACACTACTGCTGCTTTCTACCTGTGGTAAAGTCACTGGAAAAACTAATGCACTGAAAAGGTGCACATGACTCTTTGTGTTTGTGCCTCAGAGAAAGTTCAGTTGAATCCTCTTGTTCTGTTGATGCGAGTGGTTCTTGCATGAAGCCCGTTGTCCGGAGCTCGTATGAGAAAACGCTTCAGTGTTTCAGTATGACGGAAATGTTCGTAGATATGGTGGTGAGAAGAAAGAACAAACACTGATTATTTCCCTTCAACTCCCTCACACACCAAACTGTGAACTCGATAAGGAGTTTGTTGTTGTCGTGAGGAAGCGCTGCAGAGTGAAGCTGAGGAGTCTCAGATTGATCTTAACTTTAAATGTCCACTGACTCAAAAACACATCAAAGCAAAGTATTATAAACCTTCAGTTTGTGAAAGTATGAATATCACACTAAAAATACTGCACTACAAGATGAAGTCCTGCATTCAAAACTGTATTGAAGGGAAAGTTTGTGCTGTTAAAGTACTTTAAAAGTACTCATTGTACAGTAAAACTATTATATATGATGTTTTCGATCTCTATTGGTGTTGCATTAGTATGTACGCTGCATTTTACTGCTGTAGATGTTTAAGGTTGTGCTTATTTTAACTCCTTCATATACTGTTCGGCAGGTTAATCTGCAGCAACGCATCTTATTCTATAGGATCATCATGTGTTTGTGGAGAGACTCACACATCTCTAAGAAGTTAGAAAATCTGCTGTTTTCAGCTCTGTGATGGTGCATTTTTTTTAAGCTGGTCCCAGAGGGTTTTAAAGACTTTATTTAGCTTAAGAGTTAGGAGAGTATTCTCAGCTCATAAAGGAACACTTCATCCTTTGAGTTTATCACAAACATTACAAATCAACACATCTGGAGAGACGTGGTTTCACTGGACAGGAAGGAGAAGATAAACTATCATCTGAGAAGTAACTAAAGCTGTCAGCGAAATGTAGGGCAGTAAAAATGACAATATTTACCTCTGAGATGTGGTGGAGTAAAAGTATAAATACGCATAAAGCGGAAACACTCGAGGAAAGTTCAAGTCGCTCACATTTCTAGTAAAGTACAGTCATGAATAGATGCTCACAGTTACATTCCTGCACTGTTTCTGACTATTGATAAATCTGTGCCGGCCGTGTGAGAGATAAACCAGGAGGAGGTCTGTTACTCACACAGATAAGATGCGGTATGTCAGACACACACACACACACACACACA
>CAFUXE010001442.1:122545-166431 GCA_903364295.1 Serranus cabrilla | reverse complement strand
TTACACACACACACACACACACACACACACACTGAGACAGAGCAGACCATAACAGAGTAGTAAAAGGCAGCAGCGGGGCAGAGCAGGACACTGACTTCCTGTGCCTCTAGTTCTTCCTGAGCTCTTAATGAGACCTGTTACAGTAAACCACCACCTCCTCTTTCAGTCCATCTCTCCTTCAACAGTCCATCCACAGGCCCTCCTCCTCTCCCTCTGTCTTTTCTCCTCCCTTCCTCCTCTCCCTCTGTCTTTTCTTCTCCCTTCCTCCTCTGCTCTCTGACTTTTATACCTCCAGTTCATTTACAGTAGTAGTAGTTCAATACAGTTCAAAAGTTGGTAAGCAGCTGCTGTAATGACGTTTTCTCTCAGCTCTGTGATGGATCAGTGTAATATAAAAAGTGCACAAAAGTGCTTTACAAGAAAGATATGACTTGCACAAGTGTTTCACATTGAACGGATGTAAAACTGAAAATATTAAAAACTTAAAAATCATTACATTTATAAAATGGAAGTAAAAAAATGTAGTGCAGCAGAGCAACTTAAAAAGTAATTTACAATTGTGTGTGTCGGGTCTGTTTCGTTTGTAAACCTTATTTTTCTCTGAAGCTACTGACTAAAGAGTCAAACTATCCCGATGAACACAAATTCACAGACTGGTCTTGTCTAATGGGAATTACTTCCTCAATAATTTACACTGGAAAGTTTCCCCTCAGATAAGACTCCCAGGTTGCTCCATTTGGTTGAGTCCAGAATAAAACTGGCTCGGACACTAACATTATCACATAAAAGTGTGAAACAAATTCATAAACTGCTCATGATCACATAAAAATGTCATGATATCTGTATTAAAAAGTGCAGCAGGGAGCAAACAAACAGCAGGTATTTCATTGTCAGTCTGGTTGAACATTGCACAGCGTTTTGTTCTCTAATGAGCAATCTGACAAACTGTTTACAATGTGTTCAGAGTATCAACGTGTATTAAGCAGCCAGAGGGAGAAACAAGTTTCCTCCAAACGATTCAGAGTATCGGACATTAAATAGGTCTCTGTTCTTCGTTGTTTGACTTGAAGAAAACGACTAAGACTGAAACACAGAGACACACACACACACGCTGTGGACTCAGTCAACACTCTCACCACTGTGTGTTTAACTGCAGCTCCTGGACTACCGGAGGCATTTCATCAACGTCAGGGCCGGTTTGAAAACGTCCTCTGTCGGGCCACACTCGGGGCTGCTTAAAGAGAGCCACAGACCTGAAGACGTGCTGAAAGAAGCTCTTGGTAAGTCAATGGACTGAGAGAGAGAGAGAGAGAGAGAGAGAGAGAGAGAGAGATGCTGCACACTCTGTGCAAACAGAGACACAAGTCAGTGGGTCACTTTGATAAAAACCGTTGACCTGCAGCAAGGTTTACTTTTTTTAAATATGCACTTATCTGATTTCTCATTCAATCAGTAAAACTTTTTAAAATCTTGTTAAAGAAACAGTTGTTCCTATCACTTAAGAGTATTTTCAGCCAAAAAAAAAAACAATCTCCAAAATGAGGCCGGTTCATGTGGCTTCCACCACAACTATCTTTCATGTGGCATGTTTGTTTTTCAAAGTCTACCATGTGACCTCTAACAGTCAGACTCTCAATATTTTCTTTTTTTTTTACCAAAAGTGATGAGCCTGAGCCATGTGTGACATTCACAAGCAGTTCTGTGATTTTCTGTTCTACTTGCATCACTTGGAGGTTTTAAATCAGCTGTCATACTAATGCTTTTCTTCTTTCCTGCAATCTTTAAGGGCCCCATATGAAAACCCCTTTAATTCACCTGAATTTCCTCTTTTGTAGGATGGAAACACGTTTTATCATCAGAAAAGGTTTCTAATTGTGGTGGATGGATACAATTTAATCAGTTAAATAAGAAAACTCAAATATATATATTGAATATTACTGAATTTGATGTAGCACAACTTTCCTTAAAACTGAGAGGAGTGGAAACCAGAGTGTTTATCAGGCATCAATAAAATTGGTTAAAAACTGGTTTAATTCCCTGAAGAGAATGAAATACTTTAAGCAATGTTTTAGGAGATAAAACTAGATTTTAAGAGGCTTTAAAATAAAAAGCATCCTCTGTTTTTGTAGATAAAATAAAGCAAATAAAGTAGTAAAGGTTGAAAAGAAAAAGAGAAAGAGATTTGTTTGACTTGCAGATCTTTAGATAACATCTTTGGTGAGGTTTTCTTCAAGCAGACAGTGAGGTTTAGAATCAGGGTTAGGGTCAGTTTATGTGTTCAACCTGATGCTTTAATGCCCCCCACCCCTCCACCGCACACGCTCAGATCTCGGTGTGGTGCCGCTGCGTCAGCGCGGGCCCGTGTGGCGTCCTGCATACCGTTGGTTCAAACCACAAAACACACACTTGAATGGCTGCCCTTTAATTGAACGACCAACACACACCCACAGCGCTCTGAGCCCGAGTCTTTAATGATCAAAATAGTCTGAGAGCGCCGAGGAGAGGAGGGGACCGCTCTGAACTTCTGTTTTCACTGTCCTGTCGGTCAAACCAGGAAAAACATTCGCCGTCCTTGACTTATACGAGCTTCATCCTGGTTTTAATGAACGAGTCAATCAGCCACCTGTAGCTGTTTGATTTCACTGAAGGGATACTGAAAGTTGCAGGAGGGCCCAGTACCAGCCTTTAAAAGCACCATGTGGTGTTTTTGACCACTCATAGTGCTGGTTTCACTATTCCACTGTTTGCAGGAACACATAAGCAGACAGACGGCGTGATAGCGATCAACTCGTCCGAGCCAATCAGACGTCAAGACCATCAGCATGTTAATCATTTCAGGAATTTGACACAGAGCTTAATTTAGAGCAGTAATATCCAAACAACTGCTGCGTGTCAGGAGAATGTCGTGTTACATCAAATTCAGTCATATTTATTGAATACTTGAGTTTTCTTATTGAATTGATGAGTTGTATCCATCCACCACATGATTAGAGACTTTTCCTGATGACAAAATGTGTTTTTATCATGAAAAAAAGAATTCAGGAAAACAGAAAAAACTGAACTTGGAAATTGATTTCATAAAGCCTTTATTATTGAAGGAAAGAGTAAAACATTAATATAACAGCTGATTCCAAACTTTTCAACAGTGGTGCGTGTAGAACAGATATAAATTGTAAAATGACTCTAAAAGGTTCGTGTCTCATGTCAGGCAGCATCTTTCCCCCTCGACCCCCGAACTGAAGGAGGGTCTCTGTGTTTACTGGCGTGTCGAGGGTCGTTGAGGACAGGCGGGAGCACAGTCGAACCTCTGTGGCGCTGACACATCCACAAACATTAGAGGAAGATTTGTAGGTTGAACCTGAAAGCCTCGCTGTCTGTGTGTGTGTGGCTCTCTCAGAGGGCTAACGAGCTGTTTCTCAACCTCTCCCAGCTGGATGAATGATGTTACTGTGGATAGGACATCTATGTATCTTTCTATCTATCCTATCTTTTTATCAATCTGATCTATATATCAAAGCAGACATAGGAGGGGTGTATAGGAAGGAGGGACTGGAAATAATGGGGGTGTAGTGGAGGGAGGGAAGACGTCTGGGTCTAATTTACGGCCCTAATAAATCCCCACTCTTTACCCTCTAACCCCTGAACCAGCCAGGCAGCTCCCTAAAATCTTAATCACTCCCCTGCCGGCCCCCTCTGTCCCCTCATGGGCTGAGAGAGAGAAAGGAAAGGGAGCGAACAGTGGCCATATTATTCTGCTGTAAAACCAAATGGCGTCCTTGTAATCACCTGACTGCCCCGTCAGCCAGACGGCCGCTGGAGCAGCCGAGCAGCCAATGAGACGCTCAGTTATTCAGCGAGCTGTGAGGCCGTCAGCCTGGCTCAGTGACTGATAGAAGTCCTTCTCTGTTAATCCTAGCGGGATAAATCTGCTTTTTGTTTTGTCTAACTTGTGGCCTTTTGTCCAACGTTTAAACCATCAAAAACTGAGCTTTATTGTGGGTGAATTTGAAAACCATTTATTGTAAAGTGGACAGAAACTGAATTTAGTCACATTTGCTCTGTAATTCACAGACAGGGTGGTTTTCTGCCAATTCTGCTTTTTATTCGTTTTAGGCGGTTTCACCCAACAAAAAGGTATAAAAGGCGGCTCGTCTTCTTCGCAGAGACCTATCATTTACAGTGACACTGAGTTCAATAGGCCTTGTAAAAGTTGTTTTTAAGTAAAAAGTATAATGTTTCCAGCCCAGAACACATTGATTGGATGGTGATGTCGTGTCCTTGGACATAAATGGTGGAGGGCCAGATGGTAACTTTGTTTTTCATCCGACAAATCTGTAAATATTGATCATATTATAACTGTAAGAACAAAGTACATACATGTCTTTATTTTTTTATATAAGGAGATTTCATTGACAATTTATTTGTCTGAGAAATGGTTGTGACTCCACATCCAAAGAGTTTTACTTTGTACCCACTTTTAAAACATAAAAACATGTTTATGTCTCTCTACATGTAAATTATACTCATGCCTGATTGTTTTGTGTTTATAAGAACCAAAAGTCTTTGATTGCACTTGGGAGAAGTTGGCTCTCAGTGAAAATGTCCGTATTAACAATAGATCGGAGCACTTTTACTAAAGAGACTGTGGTTTTTCTCCCATGTGAACCCAAAAGTAAATGTTCCTTTGTTAGACTCAATTGATTTATTATTTCAGATGTTTTTTAAAAAAGCTAAAACTGGGAAACTTTAGTTTTCTGTAAACATATCCACTCATAACTTGAAGTTGTAGTCAAGTATATAATGATAAATGTCACCGCTGCCTACACTACAGTAACACTGTCACATTAACAAAGTGTGTTGTCCTGCCCGACTGACCTCACAACTTATAAACCCTCCTTTCTGCGGCTGCCTGCTGCACTGACGGAGCAGCCATCCCGGCGTCCTGTATCCTGCTCGTCCAGCTGCCGAGCCGGCCGGTCGTCTTGTTTGCTGTCAGCTTGGCTGGATAACTGGACTCGCTGACTGACTGATTTGTTTCCTGGCTGGCAGAGTGGGTCGTGTCAGGGTAGATTTATGTTGCCTGGCCCTGGTGATAACTCATTTCAGACACACTGAGCTCCCAGCGGGGGAGCAATAAACCCTCTCACTGTGTGAACCTGTTTTCTCCTAACTTTAAGAAAACACTGAGTTTACTGCAGAGGCTTTGTTTGTGTTTACTTATTTATGTTTGTCCCATAAACTGCAGAAAAGTTGTGAAAGTAGCCTTGCAGGAGTCTTTAACCTGCATTCTGTCTCATGGCCAGCACGGGGCGACTCCACTAGTTGCAAAAATAAGTCAGATTATTTAGAACTATTACCACAGTAAAAATGTTCCTATTGAGTTTATTGGCTCAATAGATGTATTTACTATGAGTGGTTTCCACTGAACTTTAATTAATCAAAGATTTTTATGTTTTCAGATTGTTCACCGTGGAGACAGCAGCTGTCCTCAAGGATTCAAGGGACGAGTAATCGCGTAGAAAAGATCATATCAAAGGTAAGGTATTATTTTCTGCAGTATATGACACATTTGTTCTCCAACTTTGTCGAGGGAATTACCTGATTTCTGATACTTGAGTGAGGAATTTATATCATCGTAAAAAGGCAGGGAACCTCTTTTCTGCAGACACAATTGTGAGTCGGCTGACTGTTTTATTTCACTGTTGGTGGCTTGTTGGAGTTAATTAATAAAGGATAAATAAAGATCAGATGTGAAGTGTGAAGAGCAACACATTGCAGGACATAATCGGTGCATCTCCAAGCAACTCTGTCCTGGTTCAGCAGGTTCAAGTCCTCAACATTCAAGGACAAAAACACAAAGGACGCGGTTTTTAAGAGTGTGGTGTCTGAGAGACACTCAGTCGTGAGGAAACTGCAGCTGTAAAGACAAAAGAGGAACCCAGAGGCCTCATAAATCACTTTTTAAAAAATGCTACACTCACACCCACTTTCAACAACAATGACCACCACTTCCTTCAAGGAAACCACACGCGCCAATAACAAGCTCGGAGGAGGATTCTTTAAAGACAGAAAAGAGAGTCGGATGTTTGTCTCATCTGTTCACAGAGGGCGGAGCGAGGCAGCGACACTGAGTGAGAGGTTTGATACCTCCAAGTGTGAAGCGTTTCCTCGAGGCACATAAATTATTCTGTGTGAAAAATGACGGATGTTCATGTTTACAGGAAGTTTTAGTTCTGTTTGTGTTGTCTTTAATTACTGAAATATCCTAAAAGAGCATATCAGTGGTTTGTCTCTTTATTGTCTCGCCTTTTATCTACAAATCATGTTCGTAGTCATTTTCCAGTGGTGGAAAGAAACTCAATACATTCATAGTACTGTACTTTGCTACAATTTGTACTTTTATTTCCCACTTGTTGCCACTTTATACTTCTAGCTCTATCGTGAGATCAACACCAGACAAAGCAAACCATTTATTTATTACGACTCCAACAGCAGCTCGGTGTCTTTCTGCAGCGTTCTTTCTCGAAAAGCCAGATTTTCTCTTGTCCGGAGACTTTTTGCTCGATCTCCCTCTCATTTCTTCTCCTTATTTCCCTTCGTCATGACTTCTTCAGTCTCTTTGCATCTGCCATCATGTCCTGAGAGGCTACTGAACCCACTTGCCACAACCTCCTTCTTTCAGTGGTGCAAAGCTCTTGTGCTAAAGGTGTAAAGACCAACGTTTATTCGGTGCTTCGAGCGGCCTGGATGCACAGCTTGCAGAGCTAGCAGCTGCAGTTAGCAGCAGTTACTTTTAAAGCTTACTGTCCATCAGGAAATTCTTCTCTAAAGCCGAGGTCTGCAAAGTGCCACTGTGGTTGTTGAGTAAATTGCTCAACAAAAAAAAAAAATGGTTTCTGTAAAGAAGCTGCAGGAAGTTTGGACACCCATTTTAAAAACCACCACTTCCTTTAATACGACACAGAGGTGTAATTTAAAAACAACAGGTTGTCTGGGAATTTCATTACACAGCTGATGTGAACGATTACCGTCCGCTGCAGCCGAGCAGGCCTGTAATCGTTGGTGCATGGAGCCCCGAGGATGTGACTGATTGGATGTTATTAAGTCGAATGTGCGTCAGTGGACATGTAGCAAGTTTATTACAGTCAAACTCTTTTTCTCAACCCTGCACTTTCTCCTCAGAGGGCAGCTAATGACCCAGAGGGTCCAGGAGGCAATTTAGACCTCTCAAGTTTTAAATGCTTTGAGTGCACACATGTAATACTGCATGTTAATGTTCTGTCTCTATTGTAAGTATATATAGTTTTTTATTTAAGCTTGAATAGAATTAAAACAGAAACAAGGTGGGTTTGTAATTGTATTATTTTAATACAAAATCTGAAGTTGCCTTAAAAGATAGAGTTGGAAAAGAAACAGATGTGCCAAGAAGGACGAGGATAAATAAAATAATAATTGGGGCCAGTTCATTAAAAAAAAATCTGGTTTTCTAACTAACAGATTGTTGCACATATAATATTATTTTATCTTGATAACTGATGCAAATTATACTGTAATTTTCTTAAATACCCTGAACTGAACCGGCTCCAAGTGCCTCGGGGTGTTCAAACATTAATGTCTGATAAAATCGCAGGGCAGCCTCTGTGACTATCAGAGCAGTTACATGATCTCAGGGCAGATTGTGGTTTTGGCAGAGCTGTGTTCAGGTGCTATGGTGCATGAAGGGTTCTCACAGTCTGACCCAAAATCCTTCACTTTCTACAGGGACTCCTGTAGACCATGAAACCAACTCTGTGGCACCAAACACAAATGTTCCTGATAATTCTCTGCTCCACACAAGTGGCAGCCTGCAGGTCTGAAAACTGCACAAGTGCATTCTTTATAATGTCCAGCAGGGGGCTACTCCTCCAACTGCAAAAACGAGTCAGTTTGTATGTAAGTCAATAGGAAAATGATCCTACTTCTCACATTCTCATGAGTTTATGGTCTCAATCATTAGTTTCAAGTCCTCTTCAATACAGCATGATGTTTATTTTGTAAATTACTGTGTCAAAAACCACCCAGAGCACCTTCAATCAAAGTTTATTCAAGCATTTTGGTTGCTTAAAGATCCAATGGGAGTTTGCGGTTTATTATGAGTTGTCCTTTGCCAACCATGCTAGCTAGCTAGTGTTAGTGTTAGCTGATGACATAGTGCCCTCCTGGATCCTGACCCGTTCTGCACATGCACTGGTTGCAAAAATACGACGCTGAAGTTGAGTCCTTAAAACCAAAGTCCACACATCACAGTTACTACGTTCTTTATTTTTTAATATATTCTATGGTTCCACTCAAAAATGTAATCTTAAATCTTAAAAAAATGTTCCTGCTCAGAGAATCTTCCTCACTTACAGATATTGAAACTGCAGCCTGGAGGAGTTAAAGCTGTGTGTGGATGCTTTGATTTACGGGTGCGGTCGTGTTTGTGGGTTTTATTCCGTGCGTTTGTTCAAAGACAACTGTGTTCTGCAGGATTTTATAACACTGCGATTTCATGAGTCTGTTTTATGGGTGAGCTTTACAGCATGAAGCAAACACATCAAAGAGCTGAGGCTGTTGCTGTAAATGAACTAGCAAAATACAACGAATGCTTTGTGTCTGTAAGTTGAAGCAGTGTCTGTATGTTCCTTAAGAACAGTAGGATTAAGCAGCGTTTAATTTTGTTACACGACTGAGAGGCTGCAGCCACACAAGCAGCTCTAAGAGGCTGAATTTAGACACAGCTTCAGCATGTTGTTTAGCAGGTATAATGCTAACAATGTTCACCATCTAAATTGAAGGTGTTAGCAGCGTACATGTATCATGAAACTGTATGATTCCATGTGAACCTTTGCAGCGTGATTCATATGATATCCTATGAAACGTGACATGTGATCAGTCACAGTTGAACAGGATGAGGCTTAAAAACTTTTGAAAATGACTTCCAAAAGCAGGACACAAACACCATCAGGCTGGTTTTGAGTCAACGCCCTCAAAGGGATTTTAAACGGATCATTTGTGTCATGTGTAATCAATGTAATCAACAAAAAACGCTATAGCAACCTCATGCTGGGAGATTTTAATCAATTCTATCAGCGTTTTTATATGAATGACGATTGGTTATCCATGTTGTGTTTTTATTTTTATTATGTATTGTTAACTATTTTTACTGCGACAAATTTCCTGCCCTGGGGGGGGACAATAAAGTTGCTGTCAGCAATAAAGTTTACATGATTTGTAGTTAATGGGCGAAAACATGGAAACCATCGGGATGTCAGTTTAAATGCATTCCGATTCCAGGGCAGGGGAACCAAAACACATCGGGAAAACAGGCTGTGGATGTTTTCAGAAATCCAAAATGAGTTGGAAGATATCAGCACATCAGTAGCAGCAAAAAATCCAATATCATACAATAATAGTGCAGTGTTGTTCGAGTGGAGACCATGTGATGCAATGCCCTCTTGGACAGAGGGGTCAAACTGATCCATGAAAGGGGGGCCGGCCTGGCTGCAGGTTTTCAACCAAACAGGAGCACACCTGCCTCGACTCATTCAATCAGCTGAGCTGTCTTCAGTTGATTTGTTGTTTCAGGTGTGCTCCTGCTTGTTTGGAACAAAAACCTGCAGAAAATGGATGGAGAGCCCTCTAAAGTGCCCCGTAGACTAATCTACATGCTAAAAAACAACTTGTGTGTTGAGTCTGTTGCTACTGTTAGTCATTGGATATTATATCTATTGGTTATGAGAATTCTTTGTTGCTTTTTATCACTTCTCACCAATGTTATTAATCAGGTTTGATGCTGTGATAAAAGCCCATATTCATAACAAAAACCACCAGTGCCTGGTTTTGTAAATGTTCTGCATTTAAAGGGTTAATCTGCAGCCCTTTGAGAACTCCTCACAGAAAACGTTGCACTTTAAACTGTCAGTGGGTGCTCCAAAATATCTACAGTTTCCTTAAAACATCACTGCTTACAAAGAGATTTACATCATTTGCAACTCAATGCAAAATGTGCCAGCAGTATTTTCTTCTCTTCAGATGCAAAGTATGTAATTATGAAGTGACACTTTTCATGTAGATCCAATGTTGACAACAGAGTTAATATGTTAAGTGATAAAATATAACGTGTAATTAAAGTTTCATGTAATGAAACAGTACAGACAAGAGTGCTCATTAAGACTGCAAGTTAAACCAAAGCACGACAAACAAGTGTCTAATTAACTGCTGCAAATGTTTTTTATTAGTTGCACTGAAAGCTGGGACGCTTATTAAGAGTTGTGAGTGAAATGTACAGAAAAAACAAAAGGAACAATAAGGCCGTGCTCGCCCGCTATTCATCCTCCATCAGTGAAATATGTAATTATCAGTCCGGAAGAGAAGAGAAGAGCCTCCTGTTTATATTCTCTCTCTTTGCTCTGTGAATGTGTGTGTGTTTGTTTTCTCAGCCACCTTAAAACCTCTTATTCACACACACACACACAGTTCATAAACACCTCTGATCCTCTGAAGAGCTTCAGTGAGATTTTTTTTAGTAAAAGTGGCATCAACAAATCTCACAAACATCCCTCAGTCTCCCACAATCATCCAAATACACTTTTTATTTATTTATCGTCCCTCCCACGTTTAATGCCAAACTGTGGAAACAGATGAGACGAGGTTTGTAGATTTACTTTGACTTAAAAACACTGTGGTACGAGGTTAAGCACATTGTGTTTGTCTATACTTGTAGTTTAGATGTAGATTTGATCATATTTTATGACCAATAAATGCAAATGTAAGGGTTCACACACTTTTTCTTGACACAGTGTCTCATCTCTTGAATGGATTGTGATGAAATGTGGTTCTTAATTCTTATTCTTCTTTCTTCATTCTTCTTCTACTCTACTCCATCCCTTTTATGTTACTATTTCCAGGACCCAGCACCAGCCCTTGTTTTCCTGATGATCGATTTTAACAGCCGTAAACAGCCACATCAGGCGCGTTTGTGCAGCGTTGGGTGCTCGCTGTTTACCTCTGTGGCAAACAAACAAGTTTAACAGTTACCATTGTTGGATGTAAAGACTTCAAATCAGCACTTTGTTTACACGCCCTCAGTAAGTCAAACATGTTGTATCGGACTCTCGTGTGTTCAAGGATCCACAAGATAAGGATTTCCCCAGGAGTCCCGTCTCCTGCTGAGAACCAAACGGACTGTGACCGATCCACAAAGACGAACGTTTGCCTCTTATTTTGCTCTCCAATCAACAAGTACGAAGAAACACAAGATATATTATTAACTCATGTAAGAAAATGTGATTCAGATGAAGAATAGTTCAGGTTTGTGTTTACTGGAGCACAGAGGGATGGGGTGGAGGGGTCCAGACTGGGGGTGTCTCCTCCCCCCTGCTTGGAGAGGAGGTGGTCTGCATTTGAGACCAGAGAGGATCCCAGTAGGAGGTTAATTAAAACAAACCGGCAGCGCTGTCGAACACAAAGATGGAGGTGAAACAACTGGAACATCGAAGTCTCTCATGCTGCTAAATAAGACTACAGTCCTGACTGACGTGGATACATTTGAAACAACTCTTTTTTTTGTGGGTCATATGTTTATTTAAGGAATATTTGACTTGAGTTAATATATTTCTTTACATTCCACTTCTGGTCTATTGTCAATCAGTCACTGTGGAAATGAAACATGAGATGTCATTCATCTCAACAGGGTCAACTGTCTCTTTTCTCTCCCAGCAGTCGTCTCCTTTCATTAGGAAAAGTTTCTCTCAGCAGCTCAGTGAAAAGGTCCACAGGCAGAAACATTGTTTTTTTTTCAGGCTATTCTTTCAGACTAGTGGAATGAAAACATCCACGACAAACATTTAGGTGTATATTTCACTATATTTGATCCATTTGTGTCTGTAGAGTTCGCTAAAAATGTTCTATTGCAAACCTCGCCATCAAAAGCATCAATATGTGTTTTACATGTTCTGTGTTATTGTTGCTATGAATTGTATTCTGTATTTTGTTCAAATAGTCATTTACATTAAGTATGTATGAAAAACTTTTAGCAACATGTAGGAAGACAGCCTGAGATAATAAAATAAGACTTGATTTCTCCTCCAGTTCAGTCGGAACTGAAAAGAAAAACAGGTTCAAGAATCTAAAGCAAGTTTAATTGTTTTTGATTTCTAGGTTAAATACAACCTGATTACTGAGCATCATTGTCTATGTTTTATGATAACTAACTGATAATAATGGGATGAACAGAAGAACACCCTGGCTGTGTATGTTGTTCAGTTTGTGTGTCTGTGCTGCAGGCACCTGTCTGTCTCCGAGCCGTGGCAGCACTGTGGGGGTGAGACAGAGTGGCGAGAGCCCCGGTGACCGGGAGGCACCAACGCCCGACCACACAGCTACGGGTCAGTCTACACAGAGACAGACGGCCTGGGTCTCCTCCAGAAGACATTAATGATCCAGAGACAAAGAGGCCGTGTCCTCCACTCAAGAACAAGGCTGAGGTATTTATACTATATTCCCTTTTTCATGTTACTTTACACTTCCACTCCACTACAAAACCCTCAGAGGGAAATAATGTACTTTCTAATGTACTACTATGAATTAAATAACCATCAGTATATAAAGTAAAGCCCTGATTACCAAACGCTGTGAAAAACCTAATAAAAATTTACCACCTTCCATTAATTTAATACGGTACAAATACAAGATATTTAAAATTGAAAAATAAACACTCAATATGAATTTGCATTCTGTTTTGGTTACATTTTACACAAAAACACTTTTACTGTAATAAAACCCTTTTTTCCCACCACTGGTTGTTGGATGCAGTAACAAGTTAGTCATGTATTTTATATTAAAAAGATTAAAAAAATTATATTATATCTATATGAAGCTGTCATTGTATCAAATTGTATCTACCTCCTTTGATTTCCAATACAAAGCTGCACATTATTTTTCACTGTCTGCATCACAAACTCAGCTGACAACAATAATAAATAACCGAGTGACCTGATGAGATTGAGTTTCTAACTGCCTGCACACAGGAAAGTCCCAGCAGCAGCAGAAAATAGAGTGAGACTTTTTTTTTGTTTCACAGTCGACTTCATCGTAGCTAAAATTAGACACATTCGGCCGCTGCAGACATTCATAAACTCATAACCCACAATAGAAGTGAACAGAACAGGTAAGTTCCTCCCAGCGTGGAAAGCGCTGCAGACAGAGGCCTTTCTGTCTGAGCTGTGAGGGAGGCGTCACACAGCGCCGAGACGTCCTGACAGAGCGGCCGCCGCTCTGACCAATTAAAAGGTGAGAGGAGAGGAAGAGCAGGAAGTCAGGAGCCGAGCAGAGAGCAGTCTGGGCCACGAAACACTGAGCTCACTGTGATACTCAACGTTTCACTGGAGCTCAACTCTCAGAGGTGGAAAAAGCTCCCAGTAGTTTACTTACTATTACTTACTAATATTATCAAATAAACAGTTAAACACTGGTGGACTAAATGTTTGAATGTTCTTCAATGGTCCTACAGTAAAAGAAGTAGAAGTATAAAGTAGCATAAAAAATGTCAATACTGCAAATTTGTACTTGATGGGATATTTTGGATTAATTGAGGGGGGTTGTATTCTGTGATTATTCACTGTGTTACAGTTTGGAGAAGCTAAGGATTATCCCAACAGACTACATCCAAGTAGTTAGACTTGAAAAGGCAGAGAAAGAAATAAACTAAACGTACTGAAGTTGCTTCTAGAGCAGATAAATAGTGTCTCACTGAAGATCATTTAAAGAGGAAGCAGAGACGTATAAAGAGGATCAGAGGTGACGATGAATAAAACACCTTCATCAAAACCTCCAGACGAACAAGCCACATTTGAGCGTGGAAAGTGTTATTTATTGCCTTGTAGACGGGACGTCTTTGCACTCTGTGGATTTTATCCAGTTGTTCTGACATGAGACATCAAAGCCACCTCCGAGTCTTGAAATATCTTGAGGGGAAAAACATGTTTTGCTTCATGTTTCTAATGTGGCGTATTCCCACTGTGAGCCCAAAGCGCTTACAACAGCTTATTTTAAACTTAATTTACAATCTTTTTGGGTGAATATTTTTCTGTTTTTGTATATATTCAGTATCGATGTTGGGCTGATTGGCTGAAATCATTGGATCAGATACTTAAGGTTGTTGTATCGGTATCAGATCTGAAAAAGTGGTGTCGTGCCATCCTTTATTAGTCTCCAGGATGTGTAGAATGGTGTAACAGTGAGTGCTGTGGGTCATCTAACTGTATAAACTTTGAAAAGTAGAAAAACATACAGGACAATTAATAATATTGAATCAATCTACAGGTTTTGTGGTTTAATTTGAGGCTGATCTCTGTCTGTTTTTGAGTCATGAAAAAGTCCAAAATATCACCTGCAACTGATGAGGTGAAGCTTGTTTTTAGCTTTGCCTGTGTGTTCAATCTTTGATTAAGTGATCGCATTGGCCGGAACAATTTGATCGCACCAGTGTTATAAGAAGAAACAGCCTTGTGGAAATAATATTGTCCCTAACCGGAAGCAATATTCCAAACTGAAGAAGCTGTTGATGCCGAACGTGTGATGTTGAATATAAAAATATGATTTAAGTCAATATTTAAAGATGAAATGTGGGCAGGACATGAAAAACACCTGAACCTCGGTGCAGAAATAACAGATCTGTGATGTGGAGTTAACCAGGTCTGTTATGTCCTGGTGAGATTAAAACAAGATTCATCACATGGAAATGATCATACTGAGCACATGGATCAATGGCAGAGCAGCAGATTATTGAGCAGAAAGAGTAATGAACACAATAGGTCAATGCTTATGTATTTTGACTGAATCTCGTGTCTTTAGGCCTGATTGTGACAGTGAGTATCTTGTAGATGTGCTGTGATGTCTGGCATGTCCTGCTCACTGTTGGTGGTTTGGGGTTTTTTTGAGACGAGGCTCACGGTCGTCTTTTGATGAGGCCAGATGAGACCTTCAGCCGCATTCCTGGTCAGTCTCCTCGGCTGCAGCTCGCCACATTACTGCCTGCTGTCCAAACAAACAAGGCCGGTCCCAGAAGGCCTCCTGAGCCGAGCCGAGCCAGTCGTGCCAAGCCGGGACAAACCGCCCACCTCTGACGGTCCTAAAATATAGACTTTCCATTTTTAACTCCAAGGACAAGAAACAATTTCAGTTAGTCACAAAGTCGTTCCACATGTTGTGGTACAAGCTGTTGTTGTCATTTCTGACGTCTGGACGTCACTTACCGTTCACTGGAATCTGTTTGTTCCTGAAAGACGCTCGTTTAAATGCCACCAGGCGCTCCTGGATTCTTGTTGTGTTGAAGAAATTGCACTGTAGAGGAAAAAGCTGAAAATAAAGAGATGTTAGAGCGATGCATGGAATAAAAGGGTTAGGACAGTTAGAGGTTCTACTTTCAGTGTGGTTGTATGTTTGTCAGCAGGATTGCAGAAAAATTACGAGTGCGATTTTCATGAATCTTGGTTGAAGTGTGCAGCATGGGCCAAAAGGGAATTCATTACATTTTGGAGCACATCTGAATCACAGGGCAGATATACAAAGTATTTTTAAATTGCATGTGGTGCATTCATGTGGTGTCAGAATAATCTAAACTGGAAAAGTGCAGTCAGTAGAATCCTCTGCATGGTACATCTCTTATCAAACCAAACTCCACTCTGAAAACAAGGATTTTTAAAACCCAAGCTGTGTGCACCAGCGGATCATATTATTAATTTAGACATCCTGGTGTTTGCTTCACAAGTATTCTTTTTCCAACGTAATCAAGCAATGAAAACAACTCACTCGTGCACATCCAAAAACTGTTTTTACGACAGCTGCTGGAACAATAGACGGCAATAAAAATATGAGACAGCCCACACACTCACACTCTCTCTCTAGTTATTCATAACATACTCAAAGTAAAGTACAAGTATCTTGAATGTGTACTTGTATGGTGCACTGTGCTTTCATTCCTCCACTGCTGGTATGTGACAGATAAAAACAGCTTGTGTTTTTGCATCTGTGTGTGTGGGCAGTTGTGTTTTACTTTAAGCGTGTGTGTGCAGAGAGGATGAGAGAGGGATGTGTGTGACACAGAGGTCGTAAAAACACTTACCGCAGAATATGATTCACATTTAAACTTTACTAGATCTTTTTTGTTGTTGTTGTTAACTAGTATTCCTGAAATGTCCTCAAACAGTTTGATTGAGCCAAGGCTGAGGAATCACGCAAGTTGTAAAATTATGATATATTTTAAAAGATAATGCTGTACAGTGTATGAGTGTAATGTTAAAATCATCCCATTATTTCCAGACATTCCAATATTAGACGATTCTGCAGCTCACAGGTCATTTCAGCATCAATGTAGGTTTGTAACCTGCACTTTTACATGTAAATCTTTCTCTCCCTCTCTCTCCTTCCGGTCGCTCTCTTGATGTTTGAATCTCAAATTCAAAGTCTGAATTTTACATTTTAAACAAATGGTATGGTACATATGATTTACATGGAGGCAGACACAGGCAGACACCAGTAAGGTGAAAAGACAGACGGGAGATCAATGGCCACCTGAAAAAGGAGCACATTTTCTACAGTATCTTGTTTGTTATGTAGCAGTTGTGGAAGAAGAACAAGCTGTAAATGTAAATGCATGAAAAATGTTGCTTCCTTAAATGTAAGTAAATATAATGAGGAAAATGTGCTTATTGAAATAATATTTAAAAAAGGCTATTATACTATTATATATGATATGATATATATATGAAAGTCTTTATGTGTTTTGAGTTAACATCTGTTTTTTCAAAGATCTAGTAAACTGTTGAATACTTGCAGTGAAGTAAAAGGTAAAATAAACATTAAAATGTTTATCTTGCCCCAGATCACCTGGCAGGCATTAGAAAGTTTTGCATGACATGATGCTGTTTCACAACATTTAACTGGCGTTGAATTCCTGAGTGGGACTGAATAAAAAAGTCTTTATCATGGTTGTCAGATCAGATTGACATGTAACCTTTGAAAGAGAATCTGTCAGGATGCCAGACTGTGACTCGGGGTGTGATAATATGTGCATCCCCCGTCTTTGTGTCTGTGACAGACAGAGACGTCAAGTCATCAAACAGGACAATGTGTCTGGTCCAGAGCTGAACTCTGGGAGACGTGGACGGACAAAGAGATGGTGTGATAGGTGGAAGGAGGTGACGGAGAACCAAAGGCCAGTGGGTGAAGCTGATGCTGCCACCACCTGCCCCCTCGCCGTCTGAAAAAAACGTTCTTTCCTGGAAACATATAATTTAGTTTTTTTGTTTGTTTAGATGCGTTTACGCTTTGCTTTCACGATAATTCTATTTGTGATTTTCAACAACAAACTCAGAGATCAGGTGGACTCTGGATTTGTCTCTGCCTTTTTGCTGACGATGTAGCTCTATTTGTCATTAGACTGTGACCTTTGATGGCCACTATTTTGTTGAGCCAGTTAATGCAACGAAACCCTCACTCTGTAACTTGCTTTGTGGAACACAAAAATAATAATAAAATAAAGTAAAGCAAACTAAAGACAGAATAGAACACGAATAAGCTGCATAGATTTCAGCATGTGAGGATAAAAAAGCTTAATATAACATCTATACCATCGAATGTTGACCTGTTATGTAATTTTACTGTTTTTAACTGGATAATTTGGCCTTTTTGAACATTTGCAGCTTGTATAACTGTCACTTCACAAATCCTTGTCTAAGAGGTGCTGGTGTTTTTATCTGTCGAGTGTCTTCTACACTGACTAGTGAGCCCGCGTCCAGTGTCCCGATTGGTCCAGCTTGTCTGCTGCCATGTCGCCACGGGGGGTCGTATTATGGGCCAGTGGGGGTGTCACTCAAACCCCTCAGAGGAGAAAAGGGAGGGAGGTGATGTAGCATTAGGTCATCCCCACCCCTCCTGGTCTCTCTCTGACAGGACTCATCATACAGGAGACCTGCCGGGCAGATTGACAACTCAATGAGTGGACCAGCGCCGGTCTTTAACAAGCACCATTTCACGGCTTCAGTCTTTGTAAGACAAACCCCCTGCACGTCCCCTCCACTCCCACCCCCACACTCTCCCCCCTTTCTTTCTTTACACCACTCCTTTCTGTCTTATCACTGTCCTGCCTCTGTTGTGCTGCTTTGGGATGGCACGCAGAAGCTAAAATCAATTAGGACTTCATTAAAATGTATTTTCTTTCTTTCTTTTTGTATCTGAGCTACTTATCTAGGTTGGGATTTCTGTAGAAATAAAGTGCAGGTGGCAGAAATAAACATGAATATGCTGATAAAACAAAGACAATCCCACATTCTTTAGCCTCTGTCATACATCCAGGCAGATTTTTCTAAGCTCCCTCACTCCCCTCATAACTTCTAGTGGACGTGGCCCCACAACAAATAATCAGGAGCTCACACTTAAATGGGGTTCCTACAAATTTCAGAGCATTATTTTTCAATGGTACAAGCAGTGGATGAGAACAGCCTGGACATAACTAACTACAAAATAACTCATCATCAACAAATAAGGAAAATCAAAGCTCTGTTATTTGCAAAACAATTTTACCCTAATTTGATTAACTCTCTTAAATCAACAATGTTGTAGTCTGAACATTCAAAATCAACACTGTTTTGCAACAGTGTTCGGGCTGAATGACATGTGTCCTTGAAACAGTCTGAAACAGTGTGTGATTGGCTGTGAGGTACATTGTATCTCTTTTGGTGGGTGTGTCAGAGTCACCCAATCAGCAGGAACGTGTATATAAATCATTCAACGCACCTCCATTTCTGTTTAAATATGTGTTTTGCTACATTTTTTCAGGGGGTGAACGAGCTCCTGAATGGTTTTTACCGAACAGGAAGTAGATTAAAAAAAAACAAAAGGTAACTAAAAATTTCAGAGCAGTAAAAAGTACAATAATAACCTCTGAGACTTAGTGGAATTGAAGTATAAAATAGCATAAAATGGAAATAGCACAGCTACCGTTAAACTGTACTTGGCTGATAACAAGAGACTTCAGCCAAACATAACAGGAGGCGTCACTGTCAGTCTCTGCATGTGAAGCTGAACAACAACCATCAGGTTTATTTCTGCTCTGTGGACGCAGTGACCATTAAATACAGGCTTTAAATCTTCTGAACACACCATTTAAAAGATCCTCGAGGCCCAAATCCAGAACACACAAAAGAGAAAAAAAACCTGGAGAGGTTCTGCTTTCCCCCTCCGGCTAAAAATTAAACATCCGAGAGCGGCTTGTCCACTATTTAAGCACAAGTGTAAAGAAGTCGTCTTTGCAGGAAAAATGTCCGGCTAATTGGTTTGTTAAGATGAGAGAGGGTGTGAGGGGAGAGACTGGGAGAGAAGTTTCCCTTTTCTTTCAGTCCAGACAGGTTAAATGTGCAGTTAGGCTCGGACAATAGAGCCGTCCTTTCACATGCAAAGATGAGGTATATGGAGCGAGCCGGGTTTTGTGGCCGGTGTTCAGACTTCAATTGAGAGGCACCAAAGCGTGACAGTGTCCCCTCCCCTCCCATGCCTCCCACTATCCCTCCTTTCCTCACTCCTCATTTCCTTCATTCTCTCTTCATCACCTTCTCTTCTTCTCTGCATCCATGTTTCCCTCCATCTTCAGCACAGGAAGCCTAAAAAACAAGAACCATTTTTACACCTCCTGATTTTAACAAGCTGAAGGGTGAAGGGGCTTTTCTCAACCTACCTTCTTGAATGCTCTTGTGAAACTTCTTGTAATCTTTGATGGTACTTTCCTAATAAAGTGGCATTTTATCAAGAATAGTTTAAATTCCCAGATGAGGATGACAATTTTTGTATGCAATTTCATTGGTGAATTCACTCCTGAGAGATCAAATGTGTGGATTATATTGGCAGCTTTACCAAATGTGATGACGAATCATAAATTTGCTAATTTCTAGTGTCAAGATTCTCAGGGTCTTCTTCACAGGTGAGGGTCGAATGCAGCGTGAGATGGAGAGGCAGTTTGGTTCATCGTCAGCAGTGATGCAGGCATTTTACTGGAAGAAGATTTAGCAGTTCCTTTGCATCGAAAGGAGCCAGTTGAAGCAGTTCAAGCTTCTGATCAGGGTGACTACCTGACCCAGAACATTCATATATATAGACAGTATATGAGATTATATATCTGTCTCCTGCTGCCCCTGCGACCCGGCCCAGGAAAAGTGGGAGAAAATGGATGGATGGATTTATTTTCAGTGATGAAAAAAGCTCCACAGGCATCCAACATGGCAGCTCACTTGCCAGCCAGTCAGTGAGAAGTGTGAGAAGAACGTGTAAAGTCCAAATTATAAGTTTCAGTATTGTTGTTTTTAGGATCCACAGATTCAGGGACCATGAGTGTTGTGGGTCATGATGGACCACATGCAGCCTGGTCCTACAGGAGCTTTAAAGACTTCTTCATGAGGTAAAGAAAGATCTCTCAACCCCTAAATGACTGCACCACTGAAAAAATAGTGGAGATGTCGAAAACACATTTCAAAATGTTAAAAGATAATGAAAAATCAATTATCCAATTAATTGTGTGTGGTTTGACACAGCTTAAAATCATAGCAAAATCTAAGTCCTGCTTGATCAACGTATTAAAATAAAGTAAATGTTACTTGGATCTCTTTTCCTTGGATAAATAATTAAGTCGTTTTTACAAACACTTGTCTACATAACAGCCTGATACAAAAAAATGCCTTTATTTCTTAAAGTAGATGTTTTTATCAGTGTTGTAGAAGTATTTTGCACTGAGGTTTTAATACTTTTGCTCAAATAAACATCTTAGTCCCTCTCCCATCTCTGCTAAAACGAGTTGGTGGTGGCTGAAGTGAACCCAGTGAGATGAAGGTGAAGTGCAGCCGTTTCTGTGAAGTGAAAGCCTCGTTTGATGCACAATGATCCCAGAGCTTGTGTCCACAGAGAGTCGGCTGCTCATGCTGAGAGAGTGAGTGGAGATCACTTTTACTGCCAAGAACTCCGGCTGTGTGCTTGGTTTGTGTTTGGCTCTGAAATGGCACTGACCAACACAGCTCTATGTGTGTGTGTGTGTGTGTGTGTGCCTGGCAGAGTTATTGTCTTGAAGTTGAGGTACCACATTCACCTGTCACGCAACCCTGAGGCAACATTAACTAAATGGCAGTTTCACTGATTCCTTCTTCTTTTGGGATAAAACTATTTCAAGAATAAATGTGTGGAGGCTCTGGTCAGCCCGGACTGAAACTGACCGCAAGTCACCAGTGAATCTCTGAGTGTTGATTTGAATGCAGACGGCGTTCCTCCTCCTGTCTCCCTCGATGCTCCATCATGAATACCGGCTTCCTGAGGAGTCGAGTCCCGGAGAGAGGACGCCATCTCTCCACCTGTGGAGCCGTCAAACAGCCAACTGGGGGTTTGTTTGTGTCTGCAGCTGAGTCGATCCTCAGCCGGAGCTCTCTCAAACACAATGTAGATGCTCAGGCTCCTCGAGCTCTGAAGCTGAGCAGAGGGGGAGCGTCTCAGCCGGGGGGCCCGGCATGGCCAGAGCAGGTCCAAAGGTCTGGTGCTGGGAGACTCTGACAGGGGCAGCTGGATCCCAGCAGGCCCTCAATTCCCTGCTCATTCTTCTAATTAGACACTTGGAGAATTAACTCCCGCAAGGGTGAGATCTGCCTCCACTCCCCTGCAGGCAGAGGAAAGGAGAGTGGACTGTTTTTAAACTTGAATTCTCACAGGTAGGTTTGCAGATTATTAAAGGTATAAAGCTTGGATACTCAACCTGCTTTACCTGCTTTAAAATGATCATCGTGTGATTTTTGAAGTGAAGTTAGAAATGTAGCGTTTAATGCAAAAAACAAACATGCTTCGACCAAATATATAATGAACTTTACAGGGAAGCTAGAATAGTATTTGTTTTAAAAAGTAAAAAATAAATAATGGCCCCGCCCTTTAAAAGCTGAAACCATACTAACATTTCTGGAATATGACAAGTTAATTTTAAATTGTTGACATGTCTGAATGTTGGCACTTGCCTTGTGTTTTTCCCTGTAGCTGTGGGGACTGATGTTCCTGTCTGACTCTCATCAGTGTGAATGAACAGCATCTTAATTAGTGGGGACGGGACACTCCTCCCTGCTGCAGCCCCACTTTGTGAAGGCAGGTGCAGCTTTAAATGACTTGACATTTTTTGCAGTGTGCAGGAGGTGGCAGGTTGTGATCCTACAACCCACATCTCATATACATAATCCAGCAAGCAGGCGGGCCTCTGCTTTGTTGAATGGGGGGGACTCTCCCTTCCTCTGGGGACGTTTCAGGGCTGAAAGAGAACCCTCACCACCCGGCTACCGGGGGCCCGTGGGCGCAGTGAGAAAATGAAGACCTCTGCGCCCCTCTAAATCCCCAGGAATTTCTCATTAAGCAAGGGTCCCGGGCTGCCGAGGGCCCTCTGGGCCCTCACCCACCCCCGTGAGGGGTCTCCCTCTCTGGCGGGGAGAATGGAACTCTCCACTCCACTTTGTGCTGGCTGCCGGCGACCAGGCCTGTTATTCACCTTCTCCTTTCTCAAAAGCACAAGAGCTCTCTCCCAATCATGCTTTCAAAGCCCTCAGGACTTCCTCTTCCTTTCATTCAGTTTTTACATAAGTGTGTGTGTGTATGTGTGTGTGTGTGGCATGATTGAATTTGACATTTTTTTAATGGTATCCTGAGATATTTTTGTCTGGAGGCGCCAAAGCTGGACTGAAGCAGACTCTCATTTCAAAGGGTGTTTTTTTCCTCCTTTCTTTCTTTTTTTCACACGTTGTTCATGAGTACAAGGAGGATTAATGAGGATTATGTATATGAGGAGAGGTAATGAGTTTTGATGAGAGTAGAGAGGATATTTAGTGTAAGATTTCAAAACATCCCAGCGAGTCAGGATTTGGCACCATCCGCTGCGTCTGACTTTTCCTGTTGTGGAGTCACTTTATTCTCATATTTCCCCCAAAGTACTAAAAAAAGACAGAACATGTGACTGTGATTTTTTGTTTTTTTACATAAAAAAATATTCACAAATCAGTTGAAAAGACATGCCACCTTGTTTTTGTATTTGGTGTTTTTTCCTAAAGAGGTGCTGTTACCTCCCCTATGTGGAGAAGAGCTGCTGCTACAACAACACCAACCGACTTCATGATTTCACCTGCTCAAAATAGCATCTAACTGATGATATATTCTAATAAACAGACTTAAATGTCTATTACACAGAATCCATTTTACAAATTACTGATCAGTTTTTGAAAACATAACACAATGAAACATATTATGTGCCTAACTCAATAATATTGTTTCTATTTTAATTAAGGTATTCCTGGAAATAACAATGTTTTACGCAGAAAAGGGGGCAGGGATGTAAAATTAGCCTCCGCCAGATATCCTGTATGCAATTCATCTGTAGCATGTTTTTGTAACCTGTTTTAATGTGTCATTACCATAGATAGACTGTAGTTCATTACCTATTGGAAAGAGAAGAGCAAATGTTACAGTTACAGTTTTTAAGCAAATTAATAAAAAAAATATATTTTAAGATTTTTTTTTAAGTGAGTGGTTTGTCTGGTCATTGGAAGGTTATGATGTATAGCCAGTTTTATTTGTTTATTTAATTAAATAGATGAGCAACCGCCAGAACGTAACTGTGTTGCCCAGCAACACGTACAGCTAACCGTAGTGAGAGAGAACGGACGAACTGCCGCGAGACGTCGCTCTACAGCTAACATGCTAACCACTTACCTCACTGATTTTGGTAGAATTAGATCATATTTTAACACATTTATTCCCCTGATGTCCTCCGTCTGCTCTGCATCGACTCTTGGTAATGTTTTGTGTCTTAGCAGACGCGTTATACTTATTTATGAAGTAAGCTAACTGCTGCTAACTCAGCTACGTTAGCATAGCTACACAGACTGCATAGAGCACGAGTGTTTAAATGCTAACATTTAGGCTTTGGACTGCTGTGAGGATGAGATATAATGCCTGAACCGGCACCGGGCGAGCAGGCAACGGAACCGGGTTCAACGGCCTCCATGGACTTCATAGTAGAGGCCACTTGACGGAAGACGCCGGGCTGGACTTCCTGCTTCTGGAGTAGTAAGTAGTCTGATATTAAGTGGCTTGCTTTATGTTTGGCTGTGTTAGCAAATTTGTCAACTGCCTGTTAATAGCAATTGATGTTAATCTTAATCCTAATTTCAACATGTGAGTCATAAAAACCAGGTGATCAATGTTGTGTCAATACTTTTCCACCATTTATTGTACTGATGAACGTTAGTTTGTCCTCTTAGAGCCATCCAACCCGGGAGACAACACAATGTAGTTACAATGATTTTGATGCATTCTGTCCTTTCATACATTTTACACAGTATTCCAACTTCCGGGTTACCACTAAAATAAACTACTGGTGTTAGGTAGTTTAACTGAGGGAAGCATTCAAATGGAAGTACGACACAAAAAACCAAAGTGTTTTATTCAGCATGTAAGAACAGGTGATTAAGATGATTCAGTGTCTGGGATTGTTGATCAGCTGTGGGATTTGCTAAGATTTCTGGCTGGGTGTTATCCTAAAAATATGCTTCCTCTGGTGGCCTGTCCTCATTTTGTCCTTGCTGTGTTTTGCTGTTACTAATATGTTAAAAAAAAAAAAAAATAGCCAGGGAGACTTCTTTATGTCCTGGCAGCTTACTGGTAGAAATCATAGATTTGTTGATTTTAGATAGTGAAATGTTTTTTTAAAGTTGTAAAAGAGGCCAAACAAACAAGACAGTTACATGATAAAATAGTAGACTATCAACAGCATATGTTTATTTATTGATTCATTTTTTTTGTTGTTACTCATTTTGATGACTGTCTTTGGTATTTCTACCTTTACTTACTCCACCAGTGGTGAAAGAACCTCTCACAAGTATAGGTAGCAATACAAGACTCCAGTGGTGGAAAGTAAACAAAGCCAAATAAGATAACTTCAAAATATATATAATTTAAAAAATAATCAGGGAAATTATAATACATTCATTAAGGATGTTAATTATACAGGAAATAATTTAAGAAATAAATATAGAGTATGTGCCACTTATACGGGAGTAAATTAGTTAAGAAGTTATTTGTACATGCACTGAGTAATTATTAAGATATAGTTGTCATGCAGATGAGGTATCGTATACAGAAATTTGTATTCATGCATTCTTGTTCACATTGCATTGTTGTGAAATATTACAAGTAATGATTAATTATAAAGAAATGGTTCCACTGGGGCTTGAACCCAGGACCTTCTGCGTGTAAAGCAGACGTGATAACCACTACACTATGGAACCATACATTTTGGCTTAATTTTCTTGTAATTTTTTTTATTTTTAATCCTTTTAAAACAGTCTTTTATCACTATATTTTTGTTACATATATTTATTTTATTTTTCAGAATTTGGTTCTATTTTTATGCTACTTTATACTTCTACTCTACGCCATTTATTTAACACTTGAAGTTACCTTTTGTCTAAAATTATATTCCATGATAATATAAAACCTTGAAAGAAGTCATTCTGCAGTGAGTCCATTTATTTCTATGCTTTAAGTACATTTAGCTGATAATACTTTATTTTGTAGTATTTTTAGACTGTGTTATTTCTACTTAAACTCTAGTATCTGAGTTCTTCTTCACTTTGCTGTAAACATGATCGATAGCTTCAGTGTAACAGACGAGTGAAATTGAGAGAGAGAGCTGTCCCATGCAGGCCAGAACAGCTGACAGCTGGGTTCAGCAGAGGTCAGAGGTCATGAATTGGCAGCAGTGGGGGAGTGAACTGGAATCTAAAACAACAGGAAGACACACACACACACACACACATACACATACACATATCCGGGAGAGGAGGCGAGTGTGGGCCTCCGGATCTCTTGTGTGACAGTTGACTAAAACTTCATCAGTGTGGTGTGAACGCTTCCTCCCACATATCTAATCCTGGAACTTTCACTGTGTGTGTGTGTGTGTGTGTGCTGTTATGTACTACTGTTTATGAGGACCAGTTTACCGCACATTTTAGTGAAGTGAAGATAGTTTAAGAACAAGAAAACAAAACCAACTCTCTGCATGGCCCCAGATAAAGTTAGTTTTTTTTCTCAACTTTTTCAGATTTTATACATGCTCATTTTGATCTGCTCTTCCATGTCTTAATTTATGTATTCCTGAATGGCTGTGTCAGCACATTTATATATCGAGGGGGAACATTTTAGTCCATTATTATTACTTGGTAGTTACTTGGAGAAAATTATATGTACTGCAGTGGATTTTTCGGTGCTTTCTTCACAACCACCAGAATCCATTGACAAAACAGCTATTTTCCCTTGCAGAACACAGGAGTAGCTAGTGTAACAATATTTGGTTAGTTTGTGTTATTGTGTGACTTTTGGAACCCAACTACCATGTCATGTGCAGCAGTATATTCTGTGTCATGATTTCCAAACCTAGCACAGCTAATGATGACTCAGATAGTCCTAGTGTTCACTGCTTACTGTCATAACCTATGTCATTGCTTTTTGCTAAGGCTGAGTGGGCGTTTTTTAATTTAAAAACCCCCCAGAAAAGAACGCTGCCAGAGTCAGCCTGTCAGATTAAATACAGAAATAGATACAGAAATAAACTAGAAAAGCACTTGGAGAGTGCTGACCTCTGCCAAGGCAGCTCAGAAAATATTTTTATAAATAAAAACAGAAAAAGGTAAATAATAATCATATACATTTTTAAATAAACAGAGAAATTATAACACATAAAACACATTAAAGAAATCAAAATCTCATGTTTACTTATATAGGATACAACAAGCACTGAATAATTATAAATTAATGGTTCCACTGGGGCTTGAACCCAGGACCTTCTGCGTGTAAAGCAGACGTGATAACCACTACACTATGGAACCATATGTATTACTAAAAAAAATATGAAAAGTTCAGCTTTTGTTTATTTAGTGTATTATTCATTCAATTTTTGTTAATTTCTGTTATTATTTCAGCTTTTACTTATTTATGCCTCAATTTATCCATCCAATCATGCATTACGATTACTTTTTTTTCTGAATGTATCTGTAATTCCTTGTTTTTGTTTATACTTAAGTAATTTTCACCCTCTATAGAACAGAGGGAGGTGCCAATTGATGTGGATATTTACCTGGGGAAATATATGTTGATGATTAAGGAAATCCTGCTCCAGCTGACTATGGAAACAGGACACAGGGTGCATAGTTGTCATGCAGAGAATACAAGTCTGTAATGGTTTTTAATTTACTTTTATTATAAAGCAATGGTTCCACTGGGGCTTGGACCCAGGACCTTCTGCGTGTAAAGCAGACGTGATAACCACTACACTATGGAACCATATAGTCAGTCATTTAGTCAGTCAGTCTGTCTGTCTGTGTGCACATACATTCAATTAAAAAATGGAAATATGCTTTTACTTTAAAAGAAAAGCTGTGCAAATGTAAAAATTGTTCATACCACAAGTTATTCTGTATATATATTTGTGGTTATTTAATGATTTATTTATTTAATACACGTCTGATATTATTTGGCATTTATTTTGTCTATTTATGATCTTTTATTTTAAATAAGTAAAAGACTATTAAATACAATTGTGAGGGTATGGTTTTATGTGAACAGATGTGCAAAAGTAAAACTACTTTATACTGGTGGTGAAGTTAGTTTAATTGATTCAGTCACAGAAACCTTCAGTCATAAAATTACCTGCCCCTAAATGAAATGTTGTATAGTCGTTTAAGCATGAACAAATATCCAGCTTACACAGTCAGATATCTGCAGACAGATCTATAGATGCACATTTTCACACACTTCTCACGCCTCCGCCTCTTTGAATGTGCTTGTGCTGCCCTCTAGTGGATGTGACAAGTCTTTACAATAAAGTGTGCCGCTTCAGTAACACAAAGACAATGGTGGAAGATGTTCTTATATAAATACTTCACCTATGTAAAGATAGAGTGATATGGTGGCTCACTTTAACACTGTGATCAGTAGCTTTATATTTATCTTTTTTTAGCCTGGTTCTGCTGCTGAATCAGCAACCTTGGATATATGCTTTAACCACATGTTAGACACTTCTGTCTGCTTCAACACTTCCAACATTTTGTCTCTCCAAACATTAGACAATATTTCTCCAGGGAGTGCTGTTAGTAACCGGATCATTATAAAAATATGTATTTTTGATATAAGGTAGACCCTCCCCTTGTTCTGAGCGTTGCATACCCCAACTTAAAGTACAACTTTGTAGTAGTGAACTTGAGTACTTCATTTTATGTGGAATTAATTAACTTGTTAAGTAGAACATCTTAGTACTTTAGCTGTACATGCATAACCTACATTATCTTTCCAGCTGTGCGTTTATGAATACAACAGACTTAAAGGAAGTTTAACAAAAGTAGATCAAAAGGATAAACCATGACCCCACATTACCAGAACAGATCCACCACTTCCGTCCGCTGAGTCATGTGTTGTGTATGACTTCAGTAACAGAAATCATTCATCCCTTCATGTTATTTGCATTTACAAACTGAAACTTAAGAAAAAGTCAGAGGCAGGACTTTACCCCGTCTCTGTAATGAAGCTCAAAACAATTAATTTAAAAGTACTCACCCAGCAGGAAAATGGCATGAAATTACATGAATGTGTAAGTACCATTTTAATCGTTGTTGCTGCCTTTAGGTGGAACTGGTTTTAATAACTACAGTTTGGTAGTTTATTCCAGTGATTACCACTAGGTGTTGAAACACCTTATGTGATGTCACTGTTGGATGTGTGGAGTTAGAAAGAAGTGAGGCCTCATCTCTGCTGCAGGCTCAAGGCTACATTAGAGACTATTAGCATAACAAATCCTGGGTTCATCCCGGTATGTTATTGTGGCAGAAGTGTAACAGCCACCAGCTGGTTCTCCCTCAGGTTACACCAGCCGTTTTCATACTGCGTTTTGGTCTTAACAACAATTACTGTCATAGTCAAGTGAGAGGCGTGTTTCTGATAATGCTGTCAACTTCCTTTCTTATTACCAGGTGCTGGCAGCCACCCCCACACTGAGATCTGTATGCAGGCAGTCAATATGCTCTGAATTCAGTGGACAGCCACTTTAACGCAAAATAAATCCAGTATTTGGAAAGCCCTTTAATAATGTCGACATAAAGACTTTGTCAGTCCTTACAGTCTACCAGGTGTAGAGCTGGGGGTGGAGCCTTTACGCAGCATGAAGCAATGACAGTTCTGCTAGGTGCCTCCTCGCTTATCACTCCTCCACTACCCCCGACCCTCCTATCGATTTTATTGAATTGAGATTTCCTTCAGGTTGTTTGTTCTTTATCGATTTTTAGGGTCAAGTGAACATGGTTTGACATGATGTCTTAAAGTGTCTTGTCAGTCCAAAATCCAAAATTGTTCAAAACAGCAAAAAAGTAGCATATCTCTGTTTTTGATTACTGCCTTTTTTTTTGCATGAAAATTTAGTGAGACAGTGGTGGAATGTAACGAAGTACTAAGTAGAGTGTTTCCATTTATGTAGCTTTATAATTCTGCTCTTCATTTTAGAGGCAAATACTTTTTAGGCTAAGAGTTAACTAAAAATATGATACATTTTTAATGATCATGCATTTTTTGTAAGCTTAATAACACAACAGTGTATAAAGTAGTGAAATACTCCTTACATTAATACATCAATAATATAATTGGAATATATGTAACAATCTGATTGGTGTCATTCTGCATAATGAGAAATTTTGATACTTTAAGTATAATTTGATGCTGATACTTTTGTACTTTTACTTTAACATGTGTTGAATGGAGAACTTTCTGTAGTGTTGGTATTATTACTTTTACTTAAGTAAGGGATAATATATAATATACATAATTAGTAGTGTGTGTGTGTGTGTGTGTGTGTGAGTGTGTGTGTGTATGAAAGAGTAGTCCCATGTGCCCAAAGACAGAATATTGTAAGTTTTCTTTTCATATTTAACCTTCAACACTATTAAGACAAACTGGTTGATTGATTTACAAACTTTCTTCAGATTTGTGTTTTGCCGCGCAGTTTCACGTGTATTATCGGAGGTTATATATCTCCCTGGTGACTTATAGATGTATAATAAGAATTACTTTTTGAGTGTTTACTCATAAAGATGCTTCGTCATATCAAACGCCGGTTTGATGCAGCGGTGGAAACTCCGGGAGGTGGAGACTGGTTCTGACTAACCGGCTCTGACTAACCGGCTCACGGTTGCTATAAATGACAATGAAAGCACGTTAATGGTCATAATGAAGGCGGATCACCGCGCGCTCCTGCCGGTGCGCGGCGCTGTTCTGCGCTGCGTTATAAACCCGCAGCAGCAGGCCCTGTCCTGTCTGCCTGTCTGTCTCCCTCCTGTCTGTCTCTCTTTCTCACCAAAATCCCAACTGCAAGGATCGAAGCTGAAAAGCAAACCGCATCCTAAGTCACTCGGGCTCCCCATCTCTCTCTCGCTTCCCTTCTCTTTGGGTAAAAAAACGGGGAAAGTGGGGAGCTGGTATTGATCGAGAGGTTTCAGAAAACGTAAAGTGTTCACATAAGCAGTCCGGCAGAGACTCGTCTCTTTTGCTTTGGGCTCAACAATGACCTAGCCGAGCATTATTCTGCAGAGGAGGAGGAGGGTTTGCTGTTTTGCGGCCGTGTGGATCATAAGCGCCGTCTCTCATATCGCCTCCCGGTGACAAGAGTGGCGTGTGTGAGTGTGTGTGGGGGCATTTTTTTTTACACCTGAAACCCCCCCTCCACCCACCCTCCTTGTCCTCCCTGACACATCGTCTCCCATCTCCAAATATCCCCTGAAAAATCAAACACACCAAAGCAGAAATCTCGCAGCTCAGCTCGGTCTCACCAGCCGAGAAGCTGCTTCCAGCTTTCACTGCTTCGTTTCTGGAGAAATAAAAGAGAAAGAAACCGTTTGTTTCCCCCCTCATATAGGCACAATACCCCAAGCAAGCACTGTCGACGCTTAAAGTGACATTAGATGTTTTAGACGTGCGTTTGGCACACACACACATCCACACACACACATACACCAGAGGAGCCTCAGTCCCCCCTTGCCGTGGCACAAACGCTCATAAGACAGTGACTTTGGGAGGCATAACATGTAAAGAAAATGTTCCTGTCGTGGCATGGCCGATACAAGACTCAGAACTGCCCCCAGAAACACCTCCAGGGCTCAGCAGAGGTGCGCTTTGGGGCTCAGTTCCTCCGTGGCTGGTTGAACTTTTATATCGAGCATATATTAACACTTTGTGGCCTGCTTTTTTTCCTCCTCTAAGGCTGGAGGACTCCATTTTGAAGGGACCGGGTGTGCAGCCACAGACTACACAGCAACTCGTCTCAGGAAAGGAAACCCATCTGTTTTTCCGGGTCGCCTGCTGCACCATTTCACTGCTTCTCTCAGACGTGTTAGTGGTGGACATTTTTTAAAAAATGACTTCTAATTATTTTTTTCGTCTCCAGGCGCATGCCTAAGTGCATGTCGGTGGTGAAGAAGATGCCAATTCTTTGGCACAAGTTTGGCTTGTGACATGTCATTGGTGAAGACAGACAGGCTCTTTTAGGTTAATAATTGATGCTTGTAATTAAGGAGAGGGGCGGGTTTTTGGAGTTGTCGTGTGGTCATCCGGTGCGTTTTTATTTTTTTTATTTTTTGGTGGCTGTCAGCTCAGATTTTTTTTGTTTTTTTCTTGGAATAGAGATTTACGGCCCCTTCTGTGCTCCATGCTGTGGACCGGCTGGGGAGGGAGGCAGTGGTGACGACTGGAGGTGCGCACAGCAGAGAGAGACTGACTTTGAAGGGGCAGGCAGAGTCTGCAGGCAGGAAATAGCCATTCAACAGAGCAGAAATCCATAGACGGCGATTTATAAAGTTGTAGTTATCACAAAGCAGAAGGGGGAGTGTCGCTGGAGGAGCACAACACGCCTGAATCTCTATTCAGGGGCCGCTGGACCAGGCTTTAGCGCATGTAGAGAGGAGGAGGGAGGAGGAGGAGGAGGAGGGAGGGAGGTGGAGGGGGCAGTGAGTGAGTACGTTTCACAGGATCCAGGCCTAGTAGTATTGCCGCTGGGACTCTCCTCATCCGCTTTCAAAAAATTGGAAATTAGCACATTTAAACGCCAAAATGAGCCGGTTGAGAGTCATGTTCGCGGTGGCCGACACCGGAATGGTAAGATTCTCGCGACAGATCCCGTGTCATTCGGCGTTTTCTCCGTGATTTTTGTTGTTTGATGCACACATAGCCTGCATCTGTCGGGGAGGGAAGCCTGTGGAACCGTGTGTGTGTTCGCGTGCGTTAGTGTGTCATGGTGTGTGTCAGTGTATGTTGGTGAACTTGTTTGGTGTCGTCTCATGTTTTGTGGCGTTGCTTTCTCTCTCGTGCAAGCATGGAAGCCACGAGCGACATACACAAACATACATACACACACACGCTCGTGCAGTTGCACACACCTATGCACACGCGCGTTTTGCACACGCGCGCGCACGACCATTTTTATTCGTGGTTGCAGCGCCGGTGTTTTGATTTTCAACATGATGCGCTACGATCTATCGCCTTTATTGTGTGTCTGTTATATGCATGCGCGTGAGTTTACAGGCTGCTGACCTTATCGTACTTGATGTCATTTTCATCATATCGCGATAATATTCCTCTAAGGCTTTACAGCGGGGGTGGCTTGTGTTTTGCGCAGAATCTCTCCCCCAAAATGTCACATTAGGTCGATCCGCTCGTCGTCAGTGAGTCTGTTTGCGTTTTATTTTGACATCATGTGAAGGCAGATTGTGTTGTTGTTCACGGATTAGATGTCTGAGCTGTGTCACTTTAAAAAAAATATCTCATCACCAGCAGCCTGGGATAACTTTAGATAAGCTGCTGCATTGTTATGACAGATTTTAGAAACATGCAGTGCAAAACACATGGATTAAGCATAATTTCTTATAGAAATATTATTGTAGAATTATAACTAATGTCATAAAACTAAAAGAAATTACAACAAAGCCCTATAGATATATTATAATAAGTCTTGGTTTAAAGAAAAATATGCAGATTGTTTTAAAGTCATCCCAACATTGATGTTTATGGGTTTTTTGCTCCACACTAATACTTTTCTGTTGATGTTTCAGGGAGGGACCATGCCAGCATGAGTGGGCCTTACCCAGGCCCTGGCAGGGAGACTCATCAGTCCAGCTGCCCTTTGACCCCCAGCCGTGACCTCTCCGCCCTCTCCTGTGCCTCCAGACACCATGACCAAGGGACAGGGTTAACCATGTCGTCTGCCGCTTCCTCCCTCAAGCATGCATCTGTCTATGGGTTCACACAAAGGGACCACTCCTCCTCCTCCTCTTCCTCCTACAGTCCTCTCAGAAGGCTGCAACATCTCACCAGCATGGTGAGCCAGCCTGACCTTGTCCTGCCGGTGAGGGAGCCAGAGAGGAGCTGGGAGTGGGGGGTGAATAAGAACGAGAGGAGGAAGGGGATGGAGAGGGACTCCTGGGCTGATTGCACTGGCAGTGATTATTCTGACACCCAGAACACAAGCAGGGAGGAGAGCCTCGGGGGCTCTTCTGCTGGACAAAAACAACCCGTGGTCCAAACCAGAAGACGAGAAGTGCCATCAGCCAGATGCAGTAACCCTATCGTCTCAGAGAAAAAGACGGAAGGCTGTTTCTCTGGCCCACCCAGCCCGGCCTTCTCTCTCGATAGCAACAGCCCCTTTGCTAATGGCTTCCTCCACTTTGAATCCTCTTTATTTGAGGATGAGGACAACGATGGAGAGCGGGAGACGGTGTCTTCTCTGGGAGGAGGCTTCCAGGACAAACATGAGAGGGCCGGAAATGTTTTACAGTCCTCTCCTGGACACTTGAATTCGGACTCCAATCCTGCAACCCTGTCTTCAGCCAAGGTTGTCACACGGTCCCAGTCCTCAGGTCAGCGCAGGAGATACTGGGACGGCTCGGATGACGAGTGGGAGAGTGACACCGGGCTGTTCCTGCTTGGGGATAGTCCCTCAAGGCATTCAATGGCAAGTAAAAACAAGAACGGCTTTTCAAGTTTTCCCATACAATCAAAACACCTCTGTGAGATCGATTGCTTTCTTTCTTGTGTAGAGAGCCACAACATACATTTTCAAAAGGGCCTTCAGTCAAATTATATTTATTTGACTTGTAAATATTTGCCATGGAGTTGAATTCCATCTTTTTTTTTTCACACACAAACGCTGGCATGATATAAGCCTCTTTTTCATATGGTTTCCAGTAAATAACTAAGATGTCCTTTGAAGCACTGCTTGTGATTTTCACTATTCACACATGCACTACAATAAATAACAAATCCATCTTGTGCCTTTTCGCACATGCCATGGCAATGCCCAAATAGATGGGGCGGGGGACTGTTCAGAAGATGGTTGTAATATAACAATATCCTATAATTAGGATGCCAACCACCATAAAGCTCAACAGACAAAAAACAAGGAATTGGGCAGGAAAGGCTGAATGTGCCTGTATGCAGCGGAAGATGTCTCTTTATTTTGTCGAGAACATGGCGGGTGAGGAGATTTGTTTGATGCCAGTGTTGGTTTTTGTTGTGCTTGTCCCTGCAATGTTACATCTGTACCAGCATTTTCCCTGAGAAGACACCTGAGCCTAGGCAGGAAATCCCTAAACATTTCAGGGCTAGATTGCATCTGTGAGAGTAGCTATATCACCTGTTATAACCAACAGAGTTTGGTAATTGCGAATAATGGTAGGGTTTGGATTAGACACAGGTCCACAACTTCAGCTGTCTTTGATAAATATTGTTGATTTCTTTTTACAAATAATTAAACAGTAACATTCAGCTAACATACTCCCTGGATGATCCAATCACAATTGGGCTGCTCTTAGTATGTCACCTGACACCTGGCATTAAAATGTGTCTCTATAAGTCCTTATGTTGATGTAGAGAAGCAAGAAAGCAATATTTCTATGTACATTTGTGCACCATCCCAACTTCTTTGAAATCACGATTCTAGCACTGAATTAATAAAGATACAAATGGTTATTTTAAGTATTGTTCTAACTTCCTCACCAATTTCCGAAAGTGTTAAACTAGTCCTTTAAAGTGCTCCAGCCAGGGTTACATCATAGCAGCAGCCAGTATCAGCCCTCTGGCCATTCCTGCTACATGCCGTTCATAACTCAGGCCTGCTCACTTACCCCTCTAGTCCACTCAACTTGCTGCTGAGAGCAGTTATTTCTATTTACACAAAAGAAATAGAAGCCACTAGTGCTACCAGGTTGTGATATTCCTGTACTGTTTGTGTTGAGGTTTGAAAGCTGTATTGAACAAGAAAAGACTTGGACCTGAGAAAAAGGCGGTAGAGATCATCGTTGTTTACAAACTGAAACCTTTGACCCATTATGCAGTGGAATCTGAGCTTCAAAAAATCAACAGTGGCATCTTATTGGTCATATATATATGCACTTCGCTATTAAAGTTAATTCTTCTGTCCGTAAATGATATATTTCTAATAATTTTTAGATACACAGTCTTGTAAGATCGGCAGTTGTTTGATACAAGCAGACATGTATGGTCATCACTCATCAGTGAATATGCACCGTGTCTTTGTTGATGTTTCTGACAATAGAATAAATGCACATCTTAGTGCAGTGTGTCATGATGGGCAATGAAATAAAAGAAAAGAAATGACAACCAACAAACACACCTGTAGCTCTGATACATAACATTTGGTGGCTCACATTCATTTGTCTGACTGAGGCTTTCTTTCTCTTCATTGACATGTTGACAGCAGAACAACCTCAAGAAAAGGTCTTTGCCTCCTCTGAAGTTTTTAGAGGGTGACGTTGTTTGGGCAAAGTTTAACCGAAGACCATGGTGGCCCTGTGAGGTGGCTGTTGACCCCACACAGGGAATCTATCACAAAGTGAAAGGTGGGCTTGAGAATTGTGTGATGTGCCCTGAGGGTTGTTATGCTTGCCAGTTATTATGATATCCCAAGCATGGAATAGCAGAACATGAATGTTGATTAACAATATATTAAGAAGCTGATGAGATTGATTTAGATTATGATTCAGTAAATTATATAGGATGCACGTTGAAAAACATTCAGAAATCTAAAATAATTTGTTAGGAACTGTTCCATTTCCCATATTAAATCAGGGTACCAAGCAGAGAGAATTATATTACTTCAAGTTTTCTAGTTTCACTTTGGTTTTGTATTAGCTGGCATCAAACTGGCCTTATCTGCGACTTGAAAGCATTAACAACATCTCCTGCCTATACTTGTGACAACCGTTATTTCATACATTAACATTTTGTCCATGTAACAATATGTCATGTTCAAAGTCTTTATTAATATGCTTATTTGATTGTTGTTCTGTAAAGTTCAGATTTTAAAGCTCCCTTTGCTTAGTTGATGTTCATGTGTACTACCTGTGTAGGATGATGTAGTTATAATTTGCAACTCATGAGATTGAGGCTGATGTTTGTTGTTGTCTTAGAGCCCAGTGACCGGCCCTGTCGGCTCTACCATGTCAGGACCTTTGGGGAGCCCATGGAGCTATCCTGGGTGGATGAAAAAGCAACTCACAGTTTCCATGGAGGCTTTGAATTTGAACAGCTCCCCCTACTGCGCCGGAAGGGGAAGCAAAGGGAGCTGGGCAACAGATACACTGTAATTACTATTTTATGAGTAATGAGTTCTTACTTGCATGCTCTATTTTAAAGTTTGTCTAAGTCATCATTACTGCGGGGTGATAATCGTATTAGAAAATAAAAGAAACTTGGAGTGGAGTGGTCCAGATAACTTCAGCTACAACTAACAAATTCTTCTGTCAACCAGTATGTTATGCATGCAAAGATTGAGAAATGTTTGCCTTGTTTTTTCTGCAGATTGCAAAGCGTTTTCAGGACTCTTGGAAATCTAGTGTGGCAGAAGCTGAATCTATTCTCCAAGAAAGACTCAAAATGGCTTCCTCCATTACGTCGTGCATAGATGATGCCTTCCACGAAAGTTCTACACCGGAGAGAGAGAACAAGGCCCATCCAAATTTCCCTCCATCTACTTCACCTACCCTTCCTGAGACATCGCACGTGATCAATGGATCCATTTCATCCCAAAGTACAACTCCAGCAAAGCCAAGCACTTTAAGGAAATCTTGTGGCCAGAAGAAGCCAAGTAAATCAAAGGACATGAGTGGTAAACACTCTAAAAAGACATTGCGTAATAGCCCCGACCTATCAGATAGAAACAATGGAGAGTGCCCATATTCTGACCTCGACTCAGTCCCTAAGATTTTGTGTCCTAAAGCACTTGAACGCCAGTCTAAGCTAGTTCCAAGTCAGCCATCTGTTACAGTTGTCAAAGAGGTGAAGAAGCAGCCAGAAGTTCAGACTGGACTTTGGTTCAGTAAATCAGGCAAAGACAGAAGACCCAAAACAACCAGTCCAATGCCAGACCGCACTCTCTTTAGTAAGGTGCCCTGTAAGAAAAAGAACTCAACTGTTGTTAGTAAAAAGACACTAGTTCCTAGTGCCTCCTCCAGTGGTGGACCCAGTGACCAATCAGGGTTGTCAGACAAGTATAAGACTCTGGTACCTGCAGAAACAAATCTGTCACCTGAACATTCTGGACATTTGAAGTGTAAAAACACCCAAGCTGCTAATAGGCCTTTTAGTACATCTGGCAGTCCCACCGACCCGTCAGGATTATCAGAAAAGCAGAGCTGGCTGGACTCTGTTGAGACTCCTGTGCCCTCTGACAAGTGTGGATATTCAAAGGGTAGGCAGACAGTCAGTGATACAGCTGACACCGTCACTGACTCCTTGTCTCACCAGATAGGTAGCTCAGATGTTAAAAAGGCTTTAGAAACAGTCAGTTTCAATGACAAATCAAGGTTGAGCTTAAACAGAGACAGTCAAGCTCAACATTCAGACATGGTGGCTCATAAAAATGTCCATGTAACTGACAGGATTTCTGATAAAGCAGAAGAAAAAGAAAGTAACAAGACTCCAACATCCGGTTTAAATGTTGACACTACTGACCCATTAGCAAGGTTAGAAAAGCAATCAACTCTAGTCTCCAAGTGTAGACTGCCCTTTGTTAAATTAATACGGAAGGACATAAAGGGTAAAAAGTTTCTCAACTCCAGTGTAAGCCTTGGTCCTAGTGACCAAGCTGGAGGTACGAAGAATGATACTAATGGGACTAAAATGTCCTCTAAGCAATCAGATTTGGTGGACGGCAAGGCAAGCGTCTCCATAAATCAGGCAGTGATTTCAGAATCCATAAAAGTCTCAGTTAAGAAGTTAAAAGCAAGTCGTGGGGCTGGTATCCTTCATCTTTCGTCAGAATCTTCACAAGGTAAAACAAACGTTGCCTCAGATGTGGCAATTGTGTCTGATGAGTTCGGGAACCCAGGAGCCGAAAGAGCAGCAGTTTTAAATGTAAGCCCAAGCAATGTGACTTACTCGAACCAATCAAAACAGTCAGAAGAGAAGAAGACTCCTGAATCCGATGTATCAGGCATGTCCTCTGACCAGTTAGGCAGCTCAGAGCAAAAAGTTCCGTCTGCAACCAGTTCAGCTGTTAATGTAACTCCTGTGCCTTCTCACCGGCATGGGACTTCAGTATGTAGGAAAGCTCATGCATCTGATGCCCTGTCTCATGCAAAATCCAAGAAAGTTGTCCACAAATCAAAGCAGGTTGCGGATGAAGTCAGTAAAGTCCTTCTTCATGAGCCGCCTGCCCATCTTCCAGCCAGCAGTCGCCTGATGACCAGAGCCCTGAAGGCCATGCAGGAAGCGGAACAGAAGAAGCATGAAAAAGCCAAAAGGGAGGCTGAGCAGAAAAAACTCTTAAACCCACAAAGAAAAGCTGAAGACCTTGTGTGCAACTCTGCACGCAAGTCCAAACTGGACTTTTGTACTAAAAGGAAATCTCTTAAATCCCATTTTAATAACAATGGGGATTGTGATCAGGACACTTTTTCTAGCTGTAGCACCTCTTCTTTGACATTTTCTGATTCAGCTGACTTAGAAGTTGATGTCAAGAGCGAAGATGAAGACCTCTCGATATCCTCAACCCCACCAATGGACTTCATACCTCTTACTTCTAGGGTAAAAGCAAAGAAGGAAGATCATTCCTCTGACATTCCCTCCTCGTCCTCACCTTCCTCACCATTTTCTTTTATGAATGCTTTTAAAAATGTAGAAGAGATATCCTTCCAGTCCCTGACAAATGAAGGCGATGGTAAAGCCATCTCTTTCAAACCAGACACAAACTACAAGTTCAGCACTTTTCTTATGATGTTGAAGGACTTGCATGACACTAGAGAGCGAGAGGGAACCCCTTTAGAACTGGAAATTGGTCCACCAAGCGCACATGTTAAGGAGGAACCCTTAGTGATGCCTGGGGAGGCAACCCCTGCAGGCCAAGATCAACAAGTTGCCCATGTTAATATCAAATCAAATTTGGGTCGAGACAAAACTGAAAGCAAACACAACGAGGAGAGCACAAGTCAGACGTCCAAGAGGCCCTATAACAGAAGGGGCAGCTCAAGTGGTGTGAAAAAGAAAGCAAACCACAAAGTGCCTTGTCGTCCTGCCAGGTCTGGACCTGGTTTCCCAGGACTGGAGTCCTTGCCAGCAATGGAGTCTTCATCAGGAGTGGACTGCTCATCAAGAGTCCAGTCCCTGTTGGAAATACAGACCAGCAGCTGGGGGAGGCAGGATGGAGGTGTTGAAGGAGTAGCTAGGGAGGAAGAGGAGGAGGAGGACAATTGGAGCAGGGTAAACAAGGGTCTGCAGAACATGATGCCTTTGGAGCAGAGGGGAGGTGACACTACGCTGTGTCTGGGGCAGCCGAATGGCATTGTTTCAGACTGCACTGAGACTAACCCAAGCTTGATGCACAGGGCTGGAGAAGGTGAAAAAGCTCCAAAAGGTAAGGACAGTCTAGTTTAGTATCTGCCAAAGTAGTTTGGCTCTATTTCTAGGAGGCCACACCTCAGTCCAGTCTTAACACAAAGACATGATTTATAATTTTTAGAGTTGGTTAAGGTTAAGCCTTGACCACGAATGGTTATGTCCGGCAATTCACCTTGAATGGTTCACATCTTTTTCAGCCCATAAAAGAATAAGAAAACCAAGCAAGAGGCTGATTGAATGGACCGAAGAGTATGATCAGATTTTCTCCACCAGGAAGAAAACAAAAAAGCCTCTCCAGTCAATTGGAAAGGTAAAACTCATACAAAGTAAGATTTGTTGTAACTTTATAATTACATGTTGTTATACCTGCATAATACAATGGCATTAAGCAGCCAAACCACTTTTTCCAGCTACACATGAAGCTTGATTGGCAATAAAATCCCACCATGTGTTTTTTCAGGTCACTCAGCCTGTTACATCCATGTCCGAACCCCCTGAATTGGACAACAGTGCACACGACAATCCATCCTTGAACTTGCTTCCTGAAATACAGACGCCACCTCCTGAGGAAATTGCTGCAACAACACCCACTGAACTACAAATTCCCAGCACTGAAAACACATCCCCCCAAGACGCACCAGTGCTTTCCATTGACACACTAACCCCTCCTCCTGAAGCTGACCCCTCGCTGTCAGAAGGCCTTGTCAAAGACGACGGTGAGGAAATGTTTATGTTTCTGTCTTTGCCACAGAACTGTGTTCAAAGTTACAAAGACTGTCTTATAGTTAATAGTTTTGTTGAAATTGGTCCAAAATAGAGCTGGGGGTCAGCAATCATGTTGTTTAAACTTTTCCTTCAGTGCAACTATTTTCCCCCCAAAATGTTGCAATGATACAGGTTAGCATGTAATGTGTGTTGGCATTTGTAGTTTTTTTAGTAAGTAGTGTTTACATCTAGTCAGGAATACAACACAGTCAGTGGGCCTAAGTGGGTTAAATACTAGTGCTTCGTAATGTAGGGGTCGGGGTCACAACCTTGGCCTTTACAAGGTCTGATACAAAAATCGGTATTAATTCAATTTTTTTACTTTTTAATCTTTCTTGTTTGTGTGAAACCTCGGATCACTTTGTGGGTCTCACACAGTTAAACCATCAGAGAAGTTTAGAGGTGTAACTGCTATCAACCAACAGATATCTGCCCTCCTCAGACTGGTGTAAGGGGTGCATAAGCCTAAAACACTAGTTAAAAATAAGTTACGTTATTACGTTAATAAGTCTTTTCATGTGATATTTAATTCACAGGGGTCGTTCCCGTGCTGGAGAAGAAGCGGAAGAGGAAACCCACTCAGAAGATCCTGGAGTACTGTCTGGAGGCAGAGGCCTCAACAGGCCCCAAGAAGAAGGTATTTATATACACACACAAACACACACACGTGTGTGTGTGTGTGTGTGTACATGTATTCATGTATTCATCAGGGTTTCCGTTGCTGTTGTGAGATTTCGATTTCCAAGGCAGAAGGAAAAAATTCTAATAAAATATTTCCACATGAAAAGCAAATAAACTAGATGGGGTCTGTGTTTCAAGATGGCCTGTTGTAAACATAATCATTTTCCCCTAAACATATTTTTGGAAAATGAGGTTCAGGTCTGACAAGATATAACTAATTGACAATGGACCACTATACAAAATAATTCAGTTCAGCTGCAGAAACTTGTAGACAACATGGTAACAGAGAAGAGCATTTTGGAGGGACATAATAATCAGGATCAGAAGATGAGAAAAAAAGAATATTGTATACCACATTTGACTTAGTTTTAACAATGTTTTTTTTGTCATTTTGACGTGATAATGTTTCTCTTGTCACAGGTCAAAACACTGAAGAATAATTCAAATCCTGCTCCTCAATCAGGTCAGGGAATCTTTCATCTTTCAACAGTGTGTGTTAAATGCTAGTATACATTTTGTTTTTTTGTGGAAAGTTAAGTTGAAAAGTTGTTTTGTGAATATTCAGAGAAAAATTATTAAATTAATTAAAAGTGACCCAGAATCCGAATACAGTTTTGTAAAAGAAAAAAGAAAATTCAAAGAAAGAAAGAAATTCACTTAATCTTGTTTTTCTTTTATAAGATTTATAGCATTATAACTGTTTTATACTGCATGAAATGCATTTTTGAGTTCTTCCTACATGTAGCCATGATTGTAATGTTTACATAAAGGTGCATGACTTATATATTGCAGTAAAAATGAGGCCACAGTGAGTAAAATGTGACAGGAGCAATAAAAAAAAAAAACACACTGAAACTGCTTGGGGTTTAGCAGGTTAAATAAATAATTGAGATGAACCTGCTTTGCCTCTGGTAACTGGTTCTAACACATATTTCTCACCCCCAGATTCTGAATCGCCGTCTTTAAAATCAAAGAGTAAGCAGCTCACAGCCTCCAGCTCCACGCCGACACCGACAGAAGCTTCAGCCTGTTCACCCGCAGAGCCCCCTCCCAGCTCCCCTGCACCGTCCACTCCAGCGCCGGCCCCACCCGAGCCTGCAGAGGAGGAGATGCCTTCAGCAGACGTTGATGCACTTCAAACAGAGGACATAAAGGATGCAGTAGAGCCAGAGGTCAGCCATCATCCTTCTCCTGGTTCACACTGTGTATAGGACCTGTTTGGAGAATGACTTACTGTGATTATGCTGTGTTTAACTTTTTAAAATTTTATATCAGGACCAATGTTTATCAGCCGTCTCAGAGAAGGAAAACAGTCATTACCTCACTCATATTCAGTCCTACCTTTAGGCCTAGAAGAAAATGATCTACTTTCCTAATTTATTAAATGAATCTCATCTCAATAGCCAATGTTTAGGAGTGCTCCACTGCTGTCCTAACCTGTTAGGAGTCACCAGGAGATGACAAACCAACCCCTCCACAGCTCTTTGGATCCTTTCCCCATCACTCAGCATGTCCACCACTGTTCAAAAGTTTGTAATCTCCTGCCATTAAAGCTTCATACTGACCCCGATATATTCCTGTCTGAATGTGTCCTTTGCCTCTTTAGGAGGACCCATCCAGCTTGGATCACAGCTTCTCCTCCATGAAGGACGACATGTCGCTGTGTGACGACCCACTTTTACCCTCCAGGAAGATCATAGGGGACCGAGGAGGTCCCGCCTCCATGAAGGAGAACATATGTCAGGTGAGTTTCCCTCACTGGTCCCAATTAACTAATGGGAACAGGTCTTCAGGCTCAGGGTTGATTAGGTTTGTAAATGTGTAAAATGCACTGTGAGATTTTCAAATTTGTAATCAGACACCATATGTGTGTAATCAAATTTATGAGTGCATTAAAAAAATGTGTAGACAAATCTGTAAATGCGTACATAGATAATAAAAATGGCCTGCAAACGAAACATACAGCACAATAAAAATATAAATACCTCCTTTTTCTGTATAATCACAAATCAATAAGTCAAACTGGGCTCCAGCACAGTTAACCTCTTTGTAAGTTTTGTAGTGTAGATGGACTACAGATACAATACAACAGTTTAGAAACCTAACACTCTCGAATTATTATTATTATTATTATTACCTTAACAGCCACTTTGAATCTCTCCTATTATACAGTATCAGATATTTGAAACAGGCTGTTTTCTGTCTCAGGTGTGTGAGAAGACAGGTGAGCTGCTCCTCTGTGAGGGTCAGTGCTGTGGAGCCTTCCACCTGCCCTGCATCTCTCTGGCAGAGGCCCCGAAGGGGAAATTCGTGTGTCCGGAGTGCAAATCAGGTACGTCTGCACCCTTGTACAGCTTAAAATAGTGATGTTTAATCATAATCATATTGTCCTACAGGTCTCATTTAATATTTGCAAA
>CAFUXE010001442.1:95746-122523 GCA_903364295.1 Serranus cabrilla | reverse complement strand
AAAAAAAAAAAGGTTTACGCAGATCTCTTGAAAAACATTCAATTCTGCACTTCGTATTTCTGCTTATTATGGGTTGAAAATTGCCTAGAAAATATTTTTTAAAGACACATCACATCTGAAAAAGCCCATTCTTACAAATAGATTGTGACTATGAACTTGTCCTGTATCAGGTATCCACACCTGCTTTGTATGTAAAAAGCGCAGCGAGGATGTGCGGCGCTGTATGATTCCTGTGTGTGGAAAGTTTTACCACGGCGAGTGTATCGCCAGCTTTGCCCCGACCGCTCCTGTGAACCGAGGCTTCCGCTGCTCCATCCACGTCTGTCTCACCTGCTTCATCACCAACCCCAACAGCTCGTCCATCTCTAAAGGTGAGCCAGAGCATGCTCGAATACTGTACTGTGCTTACCTGAGTTGTCTGGTGCAGCTTCCGTGCTCTGACTGTCCATCTGTTCATCTGTAGGTCGTCTGGTTCGATGCGTGCGCTGTCCGGTAGCCTATCATGCTACAGACCTCTGCATGGCAGCAGGCAGCGTCGTGCTCTCCAACAACAGCATCATCTGTCCCAACCACTTCACCGCCCGCCGCGGCGTCAAGAACCATGAACACGTGAACGTCAGCTGGTGCTTTGTCTGCACTGAAGGTACACATTCAGGATTACTGAAGCCTCAGCGTCTGTGGAACTGAACAGCTAACAAACGTTTAGTCTGAATCGGCAAACAGTCAATGTGCCGTAAACCAAAGCAAGAACCTAAAGGAAGCTCAACTGCTTTGCACAGATTATTAAGAAAACCACTAGTAGTAACCTTGTTGGAGCTCTCGCCAAACAATCGCTAACCAACCTTCACATGCCACCCTAACATAAACAAACAGTAAAACAGTTGTCTTCTTCCTCCTGGCCTGCAGGAGGCAGTCTGCTGTGCTGTGAGTCCTGTCCTGCTGCATTCCACCGGGAGTGTCTGAACATGGAAATGCCTAAAGGCAGCTGGTACTGCAACGACTGCAAGGCTGGAAAGAAACCTCGTTACAAGGACATCCTCTGGGTGAAGGTCGGCCGGTACAGGTCAGTTTTTCTCTTTTTTTTAACTAAATTCTTACTAACTAAATTTTATAAAAAGATATTTTTAAGGTCAAGATGCAATGAAAAAAGCTCATTTTAAACCCTTTATATTACATTCCAGGTCATATTGTGCACCTATTTCACAATAAATGTCCCAATTTGTAAGGGAAAAAAAATTTCTTTGTATTTTATATTAAAATGCATGCATATTTTTGTCCTTTATATAAATATAATGTGTTTACCTAATCTGGCAAAAACAATTTCAGCTTTCAACTTTCAGGTTTTAAAATGACCTGATCATGCTGATGGTCTGATGACGTCATAGAGTGTAGTCCTATGTCCCAGGGCCCAATTTAACCCCTGATCATATGATAATATATTATATTGTGTGCAGTAAACGGATGATAAAGTCTCTGAAACTATTCTGTCTTGTTCATATAGACTTTTCCTTAAGTGTTTTTTTCCCTCCCCTGACTCATGAAGGTGGTGGCCCGCAGAGGTCAGCCATCCTAAAACGATCCCAGAGAACATCCAGCGAATGAGACACGATGTCGGGGAGTTTCCCGTCCACTTCTTCGGCTCCAATGACTACCTGTGGACTTACCAGGCCAGGGTCTTCCCTTATATGGACGTGGACGCCAACAGCAAAGAGAAGATGGGGAAAGGTGTTGATGCCACCTACAAGAAGGGTATCCAATGTTTTCTTTTTAAAGAAAATGGCTTTTTGTGGTGTTGGTTGTGTCTTAAGGTTGTATGATGATTAAACTCTTTCCTCAGCTTTGGAGGAGGCGGCCGTGCGGTTTCGTGAGCTGCAGGCGGAGAAGGAGCTTCGGCAGCTGCAAGAGGACAGGAAGAACGACCGGAAGCCTCCTCCATATAAACATATCAAGGTCAGGGAGAAGACTTACCGCATGTCATGTTTAGTCAGCGGTGTGATTCAATTAAAAATTTTGCATCCTGTCTCTCATGTCAGCCTGTTACAGATAATTCTTCATTTGTGACTCATTCAGGTGAATCGACCAATAGGAAAGGTTCAGATCTTCACGGCCGACCTGTCAGAGATTCCACGCTGTAACTGTAAGGCGACAGATGAGAGCCCGTGTGGGACAGACTCAGAGTGCATCAACCGCATGCTGCTGTATGAATGTCACCCGCAGGTAGAGAAACACCTCCGTCACACTCGATGCTTCTATACATTATTGATGTGTTATACATATCCTTCATGTTTCATATGACTTTTAGGGAAAGCTTGCTCTGCACAGATATTGCAGTCCAAAAAAGTGACTAGTAGCAGAAAAATACATTACCTGCCCCTCAAAAATGTCCTCTTTATTAAACTCACACCCAGCTGATCAAACACAGGAACTATACCTATACATGCACACATACACACCTACATCAGACCAACAGGCCAGAAAGAAAAACTATGATCTGAAACTCTATAAAGTTCCATAAAAACAAAGCGATGAGCTCAAAGAAGCGGGAATGTTTGCAGGTTTGCCCAGCAGGTGAGCGCTGCCTCAACCAGGCGTTCACCAAGCGTCAGTACAGCCAGGTGGAGATCTTCAGGACGCTGTCTCGGGGCTGGGGGCTCCGCTGCGTCCACGACATCAAGAAGGTAACTACAGACTACAGAGATGCCATCAGAAGCTGTGTTCCCTGTTCAGAGGGTCAGGGTAAATAATGACTGTTTTCCTCTCAGGGGCAGTTTGTGAGCGAGTATGTCGGGGAGGTGATTGACGAGGAGGAGTGCAGGTCCAGGATCAGACACGCCCAGGAGAACGACATCTGTAACTTCTACATGCTGACTCTGGACAAGGTACAGAATTTACTCCAGTAAATAGAAAAAATCAAATTATATATTTAGAATATAACAGTCTGAGTGTGTCCATTCTGCTTTACAAGTACTTTTCCTTTTGACTACTTTTCTACTTTCTCTAAGTATTGAATGCAGGAGTTTTTGCTTGCAGTGTAGTAATTTTGCAGTGTGCTACGAGTACTTCAGTAAAGGATCTGAATCCTTTTTCCACCACTGTGTGCTAGGATCGAATTATCGATGCCGGTCCAAAGGGGAATGAGGCCCGCTTCATGAACCACTGCTGTCAGCCGAACTGTGAGACTCAGAAGTGGACGGTCAGCGGAGACACCCGGGTGGGATTGTTTGCTCTCGTTGACGTTGCTGCAGGTAAATCAAATGTAACCGCTGTTTGTTAAACATCAACTGCTTTAGGAATCCACAGATCTTTAATGACGAGTTCAACAGAGAAAACATGTAAATGGAGGAATCTTATGTGGATATTTTGTGTGTTTCTGTTCAGGCACAGAGCTCACCTTCAACTACAACCTGGAGTGTTTAGGGAATGGGAAGACGGTCTGTAAATGTGGAGCACCGAACTGCAGCGGCTTCCTCGGCGTCAGGCCAAAGGTGAGGACAGCAAAACATTCCTACAGATTACTGTACTGCCCTAAAACATCATTTGTCACATATTCCACTACATTATTCAAATGAAGTAAGGTATTCTAAATACTTTGGATTACTTTTGTATTGCTTCATAATCATCTTGCTGATCTATTTTCTCTGGGTCTTATATTAGCATGTCACAAACCATCGATGTGTGGCAGGTGCACAAATTGTTGTCTCATAATGGGAGATCCATGCCTCATAAAAAATTTAGAGCAAAAAACAAACCAGAAGGCACTCAGAGAGCACAGACCTCTGCCAAGGCCGTGCCAAATGCCAAATCCTGCAATATTAACGAAAGTGAAAACTTATTAGTGTCCTCCCTGTGATTTGGGTCCGCTCCGAAATTAAATGTTTTTCTTGGCCCATGCTGATCCAAAAGGGGTTCAAGGAGTTTATTTTAGTTAAAGTTTTATTTTAAATATTTTAGAATTTTCTCAACTCAGACAGGAACACTTAAAGGGGCACTATGTAATGTAACGTCTTCATTCATAAATAGTTCCCCATTGGTGTAAAATAACCCATGCCAACAGTCTGACAATCCTCCTGGGCGGAAAATCACTTCTCTGTTTTTACATTGCGCGCCCAGATCCACGGAGGCTGCCTTGTGTCCTTCCGGTCTATAAAAAAAACTACAAACTGCCAGCAGGGACAAAAAGCACGACCATACGCGCTTTGGCTTAGTCATGGAGAAGCGATACCAGTGCGAGAAGCAGCGAGGCGGTCTTGTAATTTCCCAGCAAGTTTGAGAACCTGCAGTGCATTTTTGGTCATAATGGAAGACCACACTTATGCCGGGTCAAATGTGAAAGGAATCCTCATCGCCAAAAAAGCGCAAAAGAGAATTAAAAAGACAACGGCACCGGCGAAATCACAAAAACAAGGGTACATATTGGGGTCGCGTTTCCCAGGTGGAAGGTGCTATTGACTGAGAAAGATTTGAAAAGGGACGCTGAAGTTGCTGCTTCCTTCTCGATAAGTCAATGTTACTGTCTAAACTGAATCTTGACATGTTCCGCCTACCGTAGCTCCAAAGAGGTTGCAAAGCACGAAAATGCAATATCAAATTTGAACACTAGATGGGAGAAAAAATTACACAGTGCACGTTTAAGCCTTTATCACAAACATTAAAAATCAACACAGGTTTTCACAGGAAAGGGGTGATAAACTGTCATCTAAAACATGCAGCTAAAGCTGTCAGATACATGTGATGTCGTAAAAATGTCAGTATTTAACACTGAGGTGTAGTGGAGTAGTATTCTAGTAAAGTACTGTGCTGAATTCCTGTTGATGATTGACAGATCAACACAAAAAACAGCCCAATAAAAACTCTTCTCTCCTTCCCAACCAGAACAACCCTCCATCCGAAGACAAAGGCCGTAAGATGAAGAGGAGGGGTCACGGCAGGAGGAAGAACAAGGTGGTGGTGACCAAAGAACGAGAGGACGAGTGTTTCAGCTGTGGAGACGGAGGACAGATGGTTTCCTGTAAGAGACCCGGCTGTCCCAAAGTTTACCACGCCGACTGCCTCAACCTCACCAAGAGGCCTGCAGGTCAGTCTACAACAGGAAACATTTCAGAAACCAAATCAGTTCTTTTATCTGTGCTTTTTATTATTTTGGTGTAACATTAATTAGTTGTTGCATCTCCTCTGCTCCCTGTCAGAGCAGTAAAAAGAAAAAACATGTACACAATCTGCCTTCCCAAGCTTTTGACATTGCATTTTACAGGATTTGTTTTTTTGTGCTCTAATTGAATGTTTGCATGAGACATTTGAGTGGGAACATTTTTTAAAATATTGCTATAGAAAAATTGACTTATCATAAAATAAGCAATGTGTTTTTTTCCACAGTGTATTAATCAGGGTTCATGCAGCCTCACTTTCAAGGTACCTCAACCAAAAAGTTTAGGCAGAATTAATTTATACACAGCAATCAATATATACTTTAATACCTCATTGTGTATTTGACCAGCTTTGTAAACTTTGATTGATTATTTAATGAATTAATGTGAGTGATTAAATAGATGAAACACCAGATTATGTTGAGAATAAAGCATTTTTCAAGGAGCACATAAAAAATTCAAACATATTCCTGATTGTAAAAACATATACTTTAAAATACAATAGTTTTGATCGTTAATGATCTAATATTTAAGTAGCTTTCACAGATTCTATGTTCCTGCTGCATATTTAGATTCTGTACTATTTATTTTTTTACATATTATCTTTCTTATTCCTATCTCTAATTTTAGTTACGTTTTAATGAAATATTTCAGGCTGACATTTCTTTTTGCAGTGACAGTAAAGTTGCTGAACCGTTGGGTCACTCTCAGTCTGTATCGGTTGCAGGTCGTTGGGAGTGTCCGTGGCACCAGTGTGACATTTGTAATAAGGATGCGGCGTCCTTCTGCGAGATGTGTCCGAGCTCCTACTGCAACCAGCACCGCGACGGCCTGCTCTTCATCTCTAAGCTCGACGGCAAACTGTGCTGCAGCGAACACGACCCCTGTGGGCCCGAACCGCTGGAGCCGGGGGAGATCCGGGAGTACACGCCCAATCCCAGATCCCTGACCTCGGGGCTGGGCATGGCGGTCATTCCCTCTGCTGCTTCTAACGCCACCGCCAGTCAGAAACCGACCACCAGGAAGGCCCAGGAGATCAGCGCCGGCGCTGGCACGTGTGCTTCCGAGTCGCTTCCTCCTTTTTCCATCCCGGTACCCATCACCATTCCCGTGGCCGCGCCCCCCTCCTCGCCTCCCTGCAGCTCGGATCCTCCCAGCAGCCCGCCCATGTACGACCTCCCACACTACTCGCCCATCTCGTCATATGAGGAGGAGAGGGATGTGGAAGAGGAGGAGGAGGAGGAGGAGCTTCTGGAAGAAGTGGAGGAGGTATCGGAGGAAGAGGGTGAGGTGGGGAGGCAGAAATCAGAAGATCACGAAGAGGAGGGAGAGGCAGTGATGGAATACCTGGAGATCAAAGAGGACGAGGAGGATGAGGAGGACGAAGAGGAGGACGAAGAAGAGGAAGAAGAAGAAGAAGAAGAAGAAGAGGAGGAAGAAGAAGAAGAGGAGGAGGAAGAGGAGGAGTGACGCACAGTGAATTACTATTCCAACTTCACTACAGTGGGGAAGCGAATGAAGATTAACCAATCACAAGTAGCCCAGTCTGTCACTGTCTGTCTCCAACGAGCAGGCGGACGTACGGAAGAACTTTTAGGACAAAACTAAATCAACACCAAAATAAATTGTTCATAAATCAAAAAAAATAAACGGCAAAAATACTGTATAGAACCACATATATATACACACAGATATTATTTATTTAGTATTTGTTTAGTTTTGTCCTGATAATCGGTTTGTGACACAGTGACTTTGCACACGCTGGCGCTGACTGCACCTTCATATGGGAGATCTGACAAAGAAAATTATCTGGAACTTCTACACACAGTGGAACTCTGTAAACATATTTCACTCCGATATACTTGTTTTCTCACTGATTTTCACCTGCTGGTTTGTTTTGGTATCTGTTCTCAGTAGTATTTCAGCAAGTTGACCTTCAAAAAGTTTGTGTGTAGTTGGAGACAGTTATCGTATCTGCAGAGCCGGTGTGTACTGTACTTTCGGTGTTTCGTGCTAGAAGAGACTGCACTGTAACTTCCTGTCAACAAAGGTTATACTACTCGGGCTTCGGCCTGCACAAGTACTCAACCTGGTTGCATTTGATTCAGTTTGTGGCCATCGTCAACACAATTTATCCTCAAACTAGAAGAGCACTTGGTGAATTGGATCCACTCCAAAAATGTAATCGCTCTCTCCATTAGCCTTTGCTACAAGATGATATCATAGTCAAGGGGAGGTTGTTTTATTACCTACTGCTGTAAAAGTACTTCAATTCCTGCTGATCAAGTTCAAAATTGGTGGAGGAAATAAACTAGTAAACATCTCTTCAAAATGAAACTCAACCAGCTCCAACTGTACTAAATTTTAACACAGGAGTCGTTGCTTCCTTCTTCCAGCTCATCTCCGATCATCTGATGGTGCTTCAAGATCAGACTATCTACTACAAAATGTGAAAGTGCCATTCGACGGGCTGCCCGGTGTAGCCTCAACATGAGTCCACACGACAAGAAGATGCAGCTTTTGTTGGAGCAAGTATTCTGGAATTTTTTCTCCAAATTTGACCATTTTGAAAGTGGCGAGGGTTTCAGTGTTTGACTGAGAACGTGTTTATACCTTCACATGACAGTGAGTCTGTCTCACTGTCTTACAAAGCAACGGATTGGACAAACTGAAGCTCCCGTCCTCTATCACAAAGTCACTGCTGCCCCGGTGTCCTGAATGCAGAGATAGTACAACGTTTGCTCCAGTGTGTATGCTGTGCTCTGTAGTCATTATATAAATACTGCTCTGTGACGCACAAATGAGGAGGAGGAGGAGAGTCGGGGGGTGTTTGCTCTCCGTTCCCTCCTCATCTTGACTCTCCCTGAAGGGGAAACAAAAAGTCTTCGATCGGACGCTTGAAACGATAGACTCCTGCCATGACGCTTGCACTTCAGTATGTGTTCTTGCCACATGTGTTTTCGCTCTGTCTTCAAGCTTAATATTGTCTGTGTGTTATCTGCCAATGCCTTAGAGTGTATTTCTTTGGAGATATTTTTAAGGAATGGTTTGGCGCCTGTGAGAGCCAAGTGTCCCTACTAATGCCTTTTTACAGTTGCCCAACAAGCAATGTTTCATTCCAGTGTAATTATGACCTGTTAGATCTCAACCATTGACCTGTTAAAACAACTGCTATATAAATATATAAGAAAAAGAAGTTATAAAATATGCTTTGTGCTGACCTCGTTCTTTCTTCAGCTGTTGGTCCACCATAAAGCAAAAAAGAAAATGTAGATCTTTGAGCATCTTTTAAATTATTATAATGACATAAGTCAGATGATATATCGTCAAAATACTGTATACTTTTTTCTGTATCGACTTTTGGCCGCCACTATCTCGGTTAAGAACTAGCTGGTTTACTTGGCAGGATGCTTGTGTACCGCCTTAGGGGACATAATGACACCATAATTTACTAAACCATAACATGCTGTTTTGAATAAGACTTGAAACTAATAATTGAGACCATAAACTCATTATTTGAATGTTTACTGTGGTAAGAAATAAGTGAGAGGCAGGGTAATTTTCTCAGTAGAGTGCCCCCTGCTGGACATTAGCTTCGAGTTATACACAGAAAACTTAAAAGACTGATTAACATACTAAATGGTATTTAGCCTCACTGGATATGTTGTTGCTCAATAAATAATCATTTAACTTGGTTGAATTTCCACTGTAGTCATACCTGTAATATGAACAGAAAACTACATAATCAGATTTTAGCTTTATAATAACGCAACAGAAGCTAACAGAAAAGCAGGTTGTGCTGGTTTCTGTAGACTGGATTTAATTATTTTTTAGTTTTAATGTTCTAGTGGTGAAAAAATTGATGTTTTTATTCCGGGATAGGTTAGTGGTTTACACTAGCCTGGGTGCAGACGAACTTTAGCCCGGCCGAAGTTCGGTCTGGCACGGCTATGCTCGGTACATAACTACCGGACCAATGAAATTGTCAGGGCGGGGCTTTACACGATGACGGACAGATGAGCAACAGTAACGTAATCAGTCACGTGACTAAAGAGCACTTGGCCGCCGCTGGATAGGTGAAGAGTTGATTGTGCCACGGACTCTGTTTTACAAGATACCTCAGCGCATTGACTTTGAAATGTGAACAGAGAAACGCCATCAAGGCATTTGTCGATGGAAAAGATGTTTTAGCCGTCCTTCCAACTGGATTCGGTAAAAGTTTGATTTGTCAGCTGGCCGCGATGGTCGCGAAGAAGTTGGAGCAGAAGGGAAACCCGGCGCTCATTGGGATTTCACCTTAGGTCGCACTTATGGAGGACCAGGTGAAGGAGGCGACAGAGACGGGCATCACGGCGATGCAACTCGGCGTGCACGAGGAGTTGGACGTTACCAGCGGTGGTTGCTCCTTTTCGGCAGCCCGGAATCCTGACTGATCAACAACAGGTGCGTCGCCTGACATACCACACATCCTACGCTGCTCTGGTTGGTTGTTGATCTGTCCAATTAGCGAAGAGGCTTTTTTTTCCTGGTTCGGTGTAAATTTTTACAGTCTATGGTTGAACCATTTCAACCCACAAAATGCAGATTTAAAAAAAAAATTTCATCACTAACATTGAAGTTATAAATCTGTTTTATCCATAGACTGTAGGTTTTATCACAATACAGTTAAATAAATTGTGCATTCCTCTTTACTTTTTAACAAAATTTCTATGGTACAACTATAAAACGTTATTTTAGATTTTACTATTTTAGGGTTTTTTAAAGGTTCTGAGAAATAAAGTAAGTTTTCTTCTTAACCACTCAAAGCTCAAGAACAAACTGAAATCGACTTCCCCACTCGCAAAATAGGACCATCTGAGGAGCGCATGAATGCAGCATACGATTTTGATAAAATTGACACATAATGATGCAATGAAACGTTTTTGTTTACTTCAATGCTTTGCGAGACTTTTCAAGAACTGCAGATACCCTGTAATATGAATGTGTTGCTTTATTCTCACGCAGCTTAGTTCTCTGTGCTTTAGGCGAATGATAATCAATGCTAACACAGCAGAGCCCCTGAAGGCACCACAGAGGAGCTAACGCAGACAACCAGGAGGGAAAAAACAAATGTTAGTTTGCAATTGTTTGTAATGTAACGCACAGATGAGAGGCTAAATTATTCTGTTTTCTTTTGTTCCAATGACAGTTTAATGTCCCTTTTCCAGGCACAAGCCTTTATTCTTTTTAAATAGTTTTTTATAGGCATAGATTCTTTAAACCAGCATAAAAGCTGCTGGAAAGACCAAACAGAGTACAAAAGAAAATGTTTGTGTAAACCATATAATCAGTTCTGTAGGCCATGCATGATTATAAGATTTGTGATGATTTGTGATACATTTTACAATTTGACATGTAGCATATTGCCATTATTTTTCTCTTAAATGCATAAAAAGCTCATAATATACAACAAGGCAAATAACTTGTGGATCAATCGCTTTAAAAAGTCTATCAGAGCTTTGAAACATTCTTTTAACAAGCTTTTAATTTTACAGAACATATTTGCACTTTACACCAGTCTGTCTTGAACTGCCCCCAATATAAAATATCGTGCATGAAAATATCAACACATGAAACATCAACACGTCAAAGCAGCAACATGGAGGAAACTGATGTCCATTTTATTTCCTCACGTCTTCCTGGCAGCAAAACTTAAAAGGCAATAAATTAGAGTCTTGGAGTTAAATACAGCTGTAAATATTGTTCTGAGGACACTGAGATGACAGTTTGAACCATGTTACAACATTCACGTTTTTTTCTTTCTTCCTGTGTTGTTGAAATCTGCAGTTTCTCACCACAGTGGAGGGGAACATCGGCTTTCTGCAGAAGTGTTTCTTAAAACCTTTCAGAGCTTTTAAGGAACATTTCACTCGCCTTAAGGGACTGAAAGAACATCGGACAGTCACATTTCCAACTGTGTACTTTGCATTTGAATTTACAAAATAGAAAATTTAGAGTTTAAATGTGGAAAAGTAACTGTTCTTAACATTTTCTTTCAGGCAGCTCAGGCCATGCAATTAAATAACAGACGTCTTGGCATTTAAGTCACCTTAAAATCAGAAACATAGCTTATGCTGCAAAGATACATGTTGTGCGTGCTGTCACAGTGGATGTATTATTGGAACTGGATACTGGACTACAGCGATCGCTGCCACTTTAAGGTTTCCCAGCTTATTTGCTGGCCCCATAGACTTCACATTGGGATGAAGTTTTAATAATACAAGCCCTCCGTGGATTAAATACGGAAGCCCTGAGAGGCAAGTGAGAAAAACTAATTTTTGTGATCCAATTTTCTTTTTTTTGTTTATGACAGGGTTTTCCCAGGAAAATCATCCTTAGTAAAACAGTTTTAAATTCATAAACACAAGAGAGAAAACGCTTTCGATTAGGCTGAGTAATTAATTATTTGTCACTTGTACCTCAGGACTTGAGAGTTAAACATTCTGTATACAAAGAGTAGTTATTAAACTCTGTTAAAATGCTTTTTATAATGGTACTTTATGGGCATAATTCTCTTGGGGTTTTGTTGCAGTACCACAAGTGACCACTGGTGGTGTGGTGGCGCTGCATCCAGCTCTGTTAATACATCCATAATGTCCTGGTAAACACTGAAGAGCGGACGCTCTGGAGACATTTTAATCCCGGGTATTAAGGCCTTTATAAAGATCATTGGTATCATTTTATTTTTGAGTTATACCAGATTTGTAAATATATAACGAGACATAATTTTAATTAAGTATGGCCGGAAACACAGGAGCATTCCGGGTTTTTATATCCCAGTTGGCTTCACTCCGTTGGTTTAGGCTTCGTCAGAGATGTGCAGGACAAACAGACGGGTTTCCACATCAAGGTTAAATAGGTAAACAAAATGAACTGCTGTAAACAAACCATTCACCCTCCTGAAGCACTGCACTCGCGACAGCAATCAAGTTTTCTCAGCCAGTCCGTGTTCAGTGGGATCTTTCTTTTTAACGTCACCACAGCTTCAGAGATATGTGTACGTCCATGTTCCAGCCCAGAAGAAGCTACAGAAGAAAAGGAGTGTGACTGGGTGAAAAATGAGAGTGTTGGTTTTTGTATTCCCTCTCCCACCCAGTAACAGTTGCAGCAGTAGTAGATCTTCTTCCATAAAGTCTTGTGGCTGTCAGTCTCTTTATGGCACAAAAGAAATAATCTAGTAAAGTATAAACAGTGCTGCTCCATTTCCTCTTCTTCTGTGACTTCCATCCCAGCTCCAGAGCTTAGTTATCTGACCACCCACCCATCCAGCTTTTCCAGGTTTTTACTCCAGCCCAGAGGAAGATTTTCCTTCCCCCTGTTAAGCATCAGTTGTTATGACAGCAGGAGTAGAAATATGAGTCTTTCTTCAGGCCCAAATCAACACCCGGCTCCTCCTCTGAAACATCAGCATGAGATGATATCACGTTATTATTAAATACTGTCAGTCACATGCAACTAAAATATAATTTGACGGTATTATTACGGTTTTATTACTGAAAAATCTAAAAAAATTTAAAGAGAAAACAAAAGAATGAATATGAAGTGGGAATTTCAAAATAAAGGCACAATACAAATTATATACAAAAACTTAAATATGACGATGCATCCATGATATTGGATTGTTTACTTTAATCGATACACCGAAACAGATCAATGTATCCTTACTCTACCATTGTACTTAGTTACTTTCCACCACCAGGTAACATTAATTTCCATTTCTGAGCAGCTGATGCTAAAACAAACTGAATCTCATCACGTCTTTTAGATCTCAAGAGCAGTGTAGCCCAGAACCTTTAACAACTCAAGCTGTAAACTCTAATTGTAATAATTGTTGCACCAGCACAAAGCTTTAATTAAAGTCAAGAGGGAAGCCAAAGTTTTACCTTTGACACAGCCCTATATTTTAACTGTAGATCAGGATTAGTGCTGCTGGGTTAAAATGACTTATATACACAGTGCATTCAGGAAGTAGTCAGACCCGGACACGGAGCCCGGACAGCTGTTCTCTGTGGGCACTTTTCTAACTTTTTGTTTTGTTGCAGCCTCATGCTTAAATCGTTTGCTTGCGAGTTGTGTCTTATGTCAATGTGATATTTCAGTTCTTCTTTTTTAATAAATTAGAAAAAACTATCTTCTCACTTTGTCATTATAGTGAAAAATGTATTTAAAGGATTTGAGCATAAGACTGCAACACAACAAAATGTGCAATTGTCAGAATACTTTCTGAATGCAGTGTAGGTGTTTTAATGTGTAAAGAGGTCAGGGTAGCTCTAAATCCCCTTTGACGTTTACATTAACGTTCACATACACAGACTCACCTGTCATATACTGGAAGGCAGTGTTGTTGTAATCCTCAGCAACTTTCTGGAACAACTCATCTGTCAAGAAGAGGAACAATGAGTCCAGTTAGTTTTCACCGGGACCTGATAAACACGGGTCCCCTCAGGTTCATAACACCTGGTTTACAACATGCAATAACTAGTTCTAAATGAGCAGAATGTTTGGTCAGAGAAGCTCCGTAAACCTTTTCTCCATTAGGCTTTGTGCACTTTCACCATTACTTTGTCTTTGCTAGTCTATGAAGTCTTTCCTCTTGTTCTAGAGACTAAAATTAGAAAAACACTTCCACAATTGCTCTAATTAATGGATACTTTACGCTTCATTAACCAGTATCTTTCCTGAAGAACTAACTATATCTGTTACGTTAGGTCGGGTGTTCTCTTACTATAACCAGATTTGTTAACATGCTTGAAAAGTTGCCCAAATATTTTTCAATATCAGACTTCTGAGGGAAACCCACTTCCTCTATTGACAGACGGTGAATAAATACAGCTGTGACTGCAGCCAGCCGCGCGTGTTGAATGGTGTCAGCAGATGACTGAAGGTGTGACTCACCCACGTTTTTTCCTGTTTTACTGGAGGTCTCAAAATGCTGCGCACCAATCTCTGTGAAAACAGTGAGGTTAAATGTCATTAATGTGGAAAAGAGGCTGAGGTCAACCATTTCCTAATATCCTGTAACCATGTTCAGGTGATTAAAATATTCCTCAGTCTGGGCAGTGACCTAATCTCAGAAATATCCATGTAAACGGAAAACCCTGTTTCCCCTTTTTCAGGTTGAGAGATTAAACTGTTAACGCAGCCTGATTAATCCTGGAGAACCCTCATTAAACTGGATTCTTGAACAGGGTTTCTGCAGGTTAAATCTGAGACTTTCTGAGACGTTTTTTAAAACCACACAGAATGTAATTCTATACTACTTATTTTTAAAAGTTGCCTTTATTCAAACGGTTGGTCAAACACAACAAGAAATGTGGGTAATTTTAAACAAATACTGATCTACATGACAGTAGTGGGCAGGATGAATTACAGGCATTGATTATATTTACACATAATCCATAAATCTAACAGGTGAGAGCGGCGTGTTGATAACAGATCGTAGTTACCGTCAGCAAAGTCCTGAGCATCATGGTAGTCCATTTGGCGCAGGCTCCGATCTCCTTCAATCAGGTCGCTCTTAGTGCCGCACAGGTAGATCTTACAGTGCTGGAGATCACAACAGACAGCACAATGTCACAGGGTTTCAGATCAACAACGGTACTTTTTTAAAATAAGATATCAAAAAAGCATAATCTCTGTATCTGGAACACAGCGTAGGTATCCAATTGACAGCAAAACAATTAGCAAAACAAACTGCTCCTGTACTGTTTACTGCAGCTTCATGAATTAATAAGATGCTATGTGATGATGGTGTAGATCATCTGAAACCCTGTTCTGTTACATCTAAATTTAGACTAAAATCACTCTTACTTCCTCACAGTTCTGCAGCTCCTTCACCCAGAACCGAGCTCGCTGGAAGCTGCTGCTGTCAGTCAGATCTGGAAAACAGCCACATTAAGCCACAGCAGCCTGACACTGAGGATGATGACACTAAAAACCAGAATCCATAACTAATCTACCAGCTCTTAATACTACGGTGATTCTTCACAATGGAAAGCCACAGAGGAATATAAAGGAAACTCTGAAGCAAAAGTTGAACAGTTAAACAAACGACAGGATGGAAAACAGTGATGAAATAAAAACTAAAGAATGGAGGGTAAAGGAGAAGCAGATTTAAAAGCAGCAGTGTGAGTAATCTGCTGGGAAATGCCATCAGCTGTTTTCTAAAAACAGACAAAGTTCCCCAATCTGGACCAGAGACATAAAACTATTTTATCAGCATTAAGAGGATGCTGCAAGTCTTATGATACTGCTGTGTTCATATCCTCTAATCGCTCCGATTCTCACCACAATCATGCTGCAAATTTTTTTTATTTTAATGGTATTAAAGTCAATGCGATTTACAATAACTTTTCCATACAAGACAGTGATCGTGGAGTTGCCAATGTTTAATTTAAATCTCTTATTTCTGTAGGTTTGGTTAAATTTGTATCGTACTATAATCTTGATTCCCAAAAATGTGGAAAAATGTGTGTACATAATTTATTGTATATTTTTTTTACCAAATCATAATTTCTATTTTTTAAATTAGTGGAGCCTCTGTTTTGTTTAGAAACGAGGGTTGCTGTAAGACACTTAACTGTCCTGGAGTTGTATACTGTATCCAGCGTTAACCCTCTGGAGTCACCGATAGCTCAGCACGTGATTCTTCATGACGTCAAACTTCAAATATATTTACTATCAAAATATAGAACTAGATGTTATCATCTATAACCTAATTTATTAGATGTGATTTGTGTGTATTTGTGTGTTTCTTTGCGGTTCAAAGTTAGAAAATAAGATCATATAGGTAAAGTTGTGCTGAAAAATTCTGGTTTATACGGGCAGAATGAAAAGTAGACAATAGCCCAACATTCTCCACAGCACTTTATTTATTTTCTAAGTAGTTTAATCTTTGAGGAGCAAAGTCAAGCATCTCTGCACAAACACACCCTGAGGAAAGTCATCCTAAACCCAATCGAATCCACCTGATAGAAGTATCAGCGACACAATGCTCAGTTCCCCTTTGAAACACTGTAAAAAGTAACCTCATGCATTCAGTTCTGTATGCGGTTAATTTAGTAATGCATCCAGCTGTTGCAAGCAGCCCAAAGACTGAAAGCCCTGCAGTAAGGCCTCAGGAGGTTGTGTAGTTATGGCACCTGAAAGCTCCCATCAGACTACAGTGAGCAGCGTCGTTTACCGTAGCAGACGATGGCTGCCCGGGCTCCTCTGTAGTAGATTCTGCTCATGGCCTCGTATCGCTCTGATCCAGCTGTATCCTGAGTGACACACAGAGGAAAGAAAAACTGAGATCCGTCTTCCAGCTTCACGTTGAGCTTACATGTCCGTGCCCTCTCAGATCTGATGTTAGAATTGTTCACAGTCGACATTCCTACAACCCCCATGCAGGCTTTAAATGCTGTGTAATCCCCACTTTGACAAGCTCCAAGCTCACTGCCATAAAAGTTAACTTAAACCTCAGCTGTTTCCTTTGGCTCTGATTCCCACAAATTTAAATGAATTGCTTATTTTCTCAAACATCTTTTTCCTTTCCAAATCTAATCAAGCTACAGACAGAAAGTCATTGTTGTCATTGTACAGAACACAATAAAACCAGAAGCAAGACTCATATTCATATCAGGTAGCCTTGAACTCACCCATATACCCAGTGTGATCACTTTCTCTCCCACTTGAATTGGTTTGGCAACAAAAGCAGCACCGATTGTCTGCCAGGAGAGAAAACAAGCATCAGACACTGAAATGTTGGGAGTCCCGGTGCATTGTGGGTACTCTGTCTGAACTCTGACTCAGACTGAGAGGAGTGAATATTTTCCTATGCTGAAATTGAGTTTCTGAACTAATCCTGCAAATGAAGTAATTAATTTACATTTTCACTGCAGTTGGCTGTGCTCATAAATCAGCAATCAAATGCCAAAAGAAGGACAGTTAGTTAATTTTAATATAGTAGTAATAATGATAATAGCATTAATATTAGGTATAAGTGTTATCTCAGTCCCCAGCAGGAAGATTCAGATATACATTTAATGGGGTGTGTGTGTGTGTGTGTGGGGGGGGTGATTGATAATTTTTTAGAAACCTCTTGTATAAATTGTTTTAATTTGCCACTGACTGCTGATTCGGCACTCTCCAGTAAGGGTCGCAGGTCATCAGCAGCTGGTTCAGTTACATAGCAAAGGCGTGTTCATCGCTCATGCAATACATGAGTATGAACCCAAAGTCGCAGATTTTGCTGTGACTTGATTGTAGTAAACGGATCAAAAGGCTGCCAAACAATAACTACCGTACATAAGGATGCAGATGTGTTAAAAGTCTGAATTCATGCTTTGTCAGATCTGTCAGCAAGACAACAGGAGTTCAGGATGATTAGAGCTACGATTTGCCGGAGTTTAACGTCTGGCAGAGACCTTCACTCTACTGAGAGCTTCTTTCGAGTTGTTTTTCCCCCCGCTGCACCGAACCGTGACACCTAAACCGAGAAATGAACCAAACCGTGACTCCTGTTACACCCTGTCAGTCTGAATACTTCTTTAAGCCACTGTGGCACTTCACAGAACTGTCAAGTTATGAAAACATCTGCCTCAGTGTTTTCTTAAACAGGAAACATGAGAGGCATGTCTGAATAGCTACAGCAATAATATGTAAGATTCATACAAAAATGCTTGTCTAATGCAGCATCTACTTAAAGAAACAAACCGAGACATTACTGCATCAGTTTTATTAGAGCTTCTGTGCTTTAAGAAGATCACAGCCTGATTACCACAACCTCCCCGAGGCTCGAAATAAAAATACAGCCTTTCATCGTCTACATGGAAATTGAGGCAGAGCAGCTGACACTCACGTTCTGGTACGGGCCAACCAAGAAGCGATGATGAACGTATCTTTCCACCAGGCTGGTCTTCCCCACGCTCTCCTTTCCCAGCATCACTACTTTGGCGTCCACACGCATTGCACTCATGGTAACTGGAGTGTGGAAAGCCCAGGAGGAGACCACAGGGAGGGGGGGAGTTAATGTACAAGGCTGTTCAGTGTGTTGTTTGGTGAACAGATACACTACTTAAAGCAGTAACACATGTGTTTTTGCAAATAATCATAAAATGAGACCAGATGTTAAGTGATCAATAGACACAGCTGGTGCTCATATATGTTGTTAAATACCATATTTTAGAGATGAGTGTGGTTTTCATTGTAAAATCTTAATCTGTAAAGTAACCCCTATTGTCAAATACATATAGTGGAGAAAAAAGTACAACACGTGCCTCCTAAATGAAGCTGAAGTATTAACCAGCAGAAAAATAAAGTAATATTACCTAAAAACATGTATTCATTCCACTCCTGAATATGGATACCAATAAAAGTTAAATAAGCTCTACCTCTGACTGAGAAATTCCTTAATAATACTGATAACACACTGATAATGACTAATGCAATATTGTTATCAAATATGCACCTTAAGGTTAAGTTTTCACAAGATATCTCTTTATCCAAAATAACCTGAAAGAAACAAAAGTGACGCTATATTAAAATATTTTAAGAGGTATTTTTTGTTCACTTCATCTCACTGCAGTAGTGTAAAGTACATTTACTTTTTTACTTTACTGTACAACTTTGAAGGTATTGGACTTTACTTTCATATTTCTATTTAACACTGAGATGTAGTGGAGAAGAATTGAGTATAAATATTGTACAATTGGTACAAGGCATGTTATGATTCTTTTGATTTAAAGGCCATGATTTGATTTAACTTTCAACTCAAAACTTTTGTTCAGCACGTAAGATAATGCAAATGTTTGACTAAATGTTTGAGTCTTGATTTGTAAAAAAAAAATCAACAGATCACTGGTTTTAAATCCATGCCCCTAATGTAAACCTATATTGTACAATATTATTTTTCGTGGACCACTAGACTTATCCGATAACTTTGCAGATTCACATTAATAATACAAAATATAATAAAAAAAAGAAATAAAATATTACGGAACGGTATTGTATGTTATAAGAATAAGATAAGCTAAGCGTGTATATATTCCGACCTTTACTAGCTGCGACATTAAAGTAAACATAGTAACTAATCAATAACTAAAGTCCAGTAAAATTATTCTGAAATGGGACAATATGCACCATGAGTACTTTTTGTACTTTATGTACCTTTTGGTATTATATTCAGATGCTAATACTTGTGATCTTTTACATGTTTATGTTTGCAACATTTTGAAAGCAGGTAGTATTTTAACACTGGGATACTAATACTTTTACTCAAGTAAAAGATCTGTGAACTTGTTCCGCCGCCGCCTCATCGGGACAAACATGACATAGCCAAAACACCAGCCCTTATCATCAACATTATCGTTAGCTAACCTAGCTAACTTCATATACAAACACTCACCTGGAAGCTAGCTTGGCTCAACAAATCGTCCTCAACATCTGAACTTAACCGAGCTGGAGCCGAACCGAACCAAACCGAACCGGGGCTGTCAAACCCGTTTTAAAGTCCAGACGGTAACCGACCAACCGGCTGCTGTTTGGGTCCTCACAGTGGCAGCTAGCTAGGTTAACGTTACTGTTGCGCAACGGCTGCAGTTCCAACCCGTCAGTTAGTTTACGTTACAGAGAAAGGTTGTTACCGGGGAACAGCAGCTTGATTTTCTGATAACAAGTCCAGCTACGTGACGGGATGGACTGGCCGGAGAAAGAGCTGTTTCGGAGGGGGGACAAATCTCCATCTGAGCTTTGTTTGTTTGGGTGGGAACCAAAGAGGCGGCACACCGCGGTTTCCAGAAGACGGAAGTGCCCGAATTGCGTGACACCATTACCGGATGTGTGATATTTTGTTTTTGTTTTGTTTTTATGATCGATTGCGGTTTTCATACTTGTTTTTATTTTTTCCTCCACACTTATTTTATGTAGTAACGATAACGGATATAAAATTCACGGTTATTAGACTACAAAAAAAATTGTACTGGCAGTGTGTTGCAGTACCTCATGTTCAACACTAGATGTCCTTGGTTCAGTGTATTCAAATCATTTTGTCCTGGAATTTATGTGTCATAAGCCTTTACAGTCTATGGTCATAAGATAAAATTTCTTGAACATTCATCAGGTTAGCAGGTTCTAAACTTCCTTTTTACCATCATCAAAACAATTACATTCTAATTATTACTATAATAAATTAAATTTTCCCTGTAAAAATAGATTGATATGAAAAGAAATGGGACCAGATCTGCAAATAAACTTGATTCGGTGATCTTTTATTTACTCATGCATTCAAACCGAGTTGCATTCATACGGTAATTTAAATACTAACTGCCTCTTTAATGAAAAAAAAGAAAAGAAATATAATTTATATATATATATATATATACTAAAAGATATATACTATATATTACAATATCACAGGTTGATTCCTTTATTCATTATAGTTCTCTTAGCCATCATCAACAAATGATGGAAGAAGTTAAAGCAAATGTAGCAACACTGTATTACAAGTAAAAGGTCTGATTTGAAATCTTACTTGACTAAAAGTACAAAAGAATTAGCTCCTGACTGCATCTCTTTGTGTGACATTAGCTGTGGAGCTGAAGAGCAGAGCGAGGAGGAAGAGGTCAGAGTTTCTGCAGGCGTCTGGGTTAGTGATGGGGTAGGCCTGGGACACGTTCTCCCTGGCGTTGCTCAGGTCTAACTTCCTTGCTTTCTCTCTTACATCCACAACCATGCCATCAGTATAGACCCCAGGTGTGGGCTGCAGGAGGTACTCCTCGACAAAGTCTGCCCCAAACAACAGCGCATGAAAGAGGAGGACGTTAAAGAGGAGGAAACACCATTGATGGGTACGCAGCCTGCACAGGAAGCACTGGAGCATGAGACAGAAAAAGATAGTATGGATCACCATAAAGCCAGCCAATTTAACTTGTATTATGATCTATAAGCTGCAAATAATTAACACAGTACCTGCATGACAGCAGCGTTGATGTTTGTTCTTGCTGTCTGTAACCAGAGGACCTCCTGCTGTACTCAGTTCAACAACAATTGCTGACAGACAGGGTTTCCACTTTCATGACACTCTAGCAGCATGTAATCCTGCACCCAAACCTGGAGTCACATGATTCATCAGTAGGAGTGTATCCTGCATCATGCATACAACATCAATGATACATAGAAAAAACAGTTTGATCATACCACAAAGACAGATACAGATACAATTACAAATGCATCATGAGTACAGACCAACAACTGAATATTAATATGACCATCATTTGGTGAGCTTGCAAAAGGTTCATATCTTGTTGCAGAAAATGTGATGTTGAACACTTCTGTTGGAGGCAAAACTCCACAGATAACAAACAAAATACTTAAAGGGCCTTTTCATACCAGCAGAAGTGTTTTCCTTTACACTGTGGGTTAGTATTTAAGTTTTCTCTATGATAAAATAATGGATTAATTAGCTGCAGGTAATGTGTTATTTGGTAAAACTGGTCTTAGGTTAAGTATAAATAGTAAATTATACTGCTTTAGAGAAGAGTGGAAGACAAAAAAAAGACATGATGAGTCCATTTATACAGCACATTACAGTTGCCAACCACCAATGAGGCCCCCCAAAAGTTGAGGACTACATTAACCACAATGCTTTTCAGCCGTTTAAACAGCTGTGCTTTGAAGGAGAGTGGCTTGTTGCCTAGCAACGTGACACTAGTTGCTATGTTGCTCACGCTGTATTTCGGTTTGTTATCACAGTCACTACTTTTTAAAGTTTAGCGGCAGTATAGTCAGGTTGGAAATAGCGTTGTTTCAGATTAACAAGCAGATAGTTACGTTTGTGCGAAAATGTCGGAAGAAAACACAATTTCTGTTGGTGAACAGGCTGAAAGCACACAGGCAGCTTCACAGGAAAACACGGCAGGTAACGTAACGTTACAGAGAGTAATCATGTCACTTTAGCTAGCTAACCCAATGAACTACAGCTAAGGTTAATCATTAAAGAGATCGCTAACATGTTTTATTCACTCGAGACCAGTGTTGGGGGTAACGTACTCAGATTACTTACTTTTGTAATCTTATGTAATCTAATTTTGTACATTTGTCATGCTGTATTTACTAGTTTAGGTATACATCTAGCAGACAATCATCCGCTATGATGTGTAACTTAAACAGAGTTAACTGTATTTATCATTGTGGTATATACATTTTTGTATGTTGTGATCATGGTTTGTATGATCAATAGATAAATAAGTGCATTAAATTCAAGATGTTGTGATTTCCATGTTTTCTTTTGGTAAGAGTGTGTGTATTTCAGAGTGTGTGTATTTTTATTATTTTATATCAGTTGAAGCGTTAAATCTGCAAGTAAAATCAGTGAATCCATATAATAAAGGAATAAATGCACATGTTAAATCATTGGTACCTGAAGGTTGCTGTCAAATGTCTCCTCCTCCTCTGCTGTAACAGTAAAGTTGTTCTACAAAACATCCTACAATTGCTGCTGGAGTTGACATCTTTAATGTGTCATCCCTCACAGGACGTGATCCTGAACACTCAGTGATGCAACTGGAGGCTGACGAGGAATTAAATAAGCAGCTTTCTGCAGACAAGTACTACAAGTATGAGGAGCTTCACTCCAGACCGTTCATCACACCCGACTCTGAAATCCCAGAGAACCTTCTGCACCTCTTGTATCCTCCTTTAAACAGTTTCTCTCAAGACAAACATTTTGAACCACATTTCCTTTAACTTTCTTAAAAAAAAACATAGACAAAATAAAATAACCCAAAGTAAATCTTGGGTCAAGCTTTCATGAATCTGAACTTGATCCTTAATGCGGCCTGCTTTCAGTCACTCCTTTGGCTATGATAGCGGGCGCAGGGGGAACCTGCAGCTGCTGGATGAAAGGACTCTGATCTTTATAGCAGGTAACTTTCTGGTCCTGCTGGATGTTTCCACCAAAGAGCAGAGATACATCCGCTCCTGCAGTGGAGGAGGAATCGGATCCATCACGGTATAATTAATATAATTTTACATATACTAAGTACAGCTTAGAACTTGTGGTGTTTGGCTAGCTGTTTGAGGATTTGTACAAGTCACCATTTTGCAAATCACGCTGTGGTGTTTTCAACTTTTTCTGTGCATGTATGTTTTTGTGTGTGTTTGTGTGTGTCAAGGCACACCCTAGCAAAGAGTCCTTTGTTATAGCAGAGAAGGGAAACCATCCCAACATCATAGTATATGAATATCCTTCATTACGACCATTCTGCATCCTCAGAGGTAAATGGAACCAAGATGCATTTAGTTATACCTTTATTTCATATTTGATGTTTTTTTTTTTTTATGATTTTTAACCTTCATGTTTGTAGGTGGAACAGAGCAGGCGTACAGCTTTGTTGATTTTAACCGTGATGGGAGTCTGCTGGCCAGCGTCGGGAGCGCACCCGACTACATGCTGACGCTGTGGGATTGGAGGAAGGAGGAGGTGATGCTGACGTGCAAGGCCATTTCTCAGGAGGTCTACAGAGTCACCTTCTCCCCATACAACCCGGAGCTGCTCACATCTTCAGGATCCGGACACATAAAGTACTGACATCTCCTAAAACCCCTGACTTCAGACACCCGGAGCTGAGTGATTCCCTTACCTCCTTACAATATCCCGTCTTTTTTCCCTTTCAATATCAGGTTCTGGAAAATGGCCAGCACATTTACAGGTCTTAAATTGAAAGGGCTTATGGGGCACTTTGGAAAGACTGAAGCGACTGATATTGAGGGCTACGTGGAACTTCCTGATGGAAAGGTCTGTGCCTTGGTCTGTACAGGTTGTGTCTGTACATAGACTGTATAAAAGTAGTGTGACATGGTCACTGTGACATCATCCATTGGTTTGTAGATAAAGATGACTTGAAACGAGTGATTGAGACTATGTAGCTCATGAGGAAAATATTTCGTGAAGTAAAAGATACCTAGTGAGACATAGGTTCATTTTCTCATAGACATCCGATGAATTTGTCATTGGATCCCTCCTGTCAGGTGGTGTCTGGCTCAGATTGGGGTAACATGCTGCTGTGGGATGGGAACGCCATCAAGGTGGAGATTTGCCGTAAGGGGGGACGGAACTGCCACGCTGGGATGGTCCGGCCGTTTGCCCTAGAAGATGGACAGCTGATGACTATGGGCTCTGACGGAGCGGTCCGGGTGAGATTCTTGGAATATGATAACCTCAAAAATCTTAATTTTTAGGACAAATATTGTCAAAATTAGTTTGACCACTAAAATGAAAAATAAGCACCTGTAACTATTTTAGCAAAACACTGATGAATTTGATTTTTAACCATTTCTTGCTGTCTAAATATTTTCTGCAGGCAGCAGTATTCATCCTAAAGACATTGTTTTATATTGACATGAATCGACTGTATGTGGCCATAAACATCTGCAGCTCCCCTGGGTTTTCTTTTTTTGTTTAAAAATGTACATGAAAACACCCAAAGTCAGTTCCTCGACACATTTTGTCTTGTCGTAGTCTCTGAGCCCAAAGTCCATTGCTTCCTACTGAAGATACAAATATTATATTTAAAAAGGCTTAAAGATTAAATCTACCTGTCTTGGTATTGCTGATGAGCCTAATTGAGCAAAGGGTAATGACCATGATGGAGATGTTTTTATGATCAGTATTGTTGCCACCTGCAGGGCTGGGACTTTGAGAGCATTGACACTGCTGACAGCAACAGCGACAGCAACAAGTTTGAGCTGGATCCCATGAATGAGATTATGGTCGGACACAACGTCTGCCTCTCCTCCATGGTGAAGAGCTCCGTGCCAGACTCCTTCATCTGGTTTGCTCAGGTCAGAGGACAAAAGGTCAAAGTTCACCAATTAAAAGCACTTATAACAAATTCAGATCTGATCCCTCTACTGTGTGGTCTCTTAGGATTCCAATGGAGCCATTTGGAAAATGGATCTTTCATTTACCTACACAGTGAGTTTCTTACACTGATATATTGGTAATATAGAAACACTTTGGTTATTTAAGTTTTTTATGATGCAAAGTGCATATATAGACTAGTCCTAGTGAAACCCTATATTGACAACCATATTGTGTATTTTCAACAAATGATTGACAGAAACACAGTGTGCTTGCTCAGTGAACAATGAAAAGTTGATACACTGTCTGTGTATGCAGGCTCCCGATCCGGAGTGCCTGTTTTCCTTTCATGCTGGAGCGATCCAGGGAATGGACGTGTCTTGGAAATCCAGCCTAATGGCCACAACCGCTCCAGACCGTGAGTGCCACATATTTTACACACCTGTACGCGTATATACATGTTTGCAAATACAAAAAGCCCCACACATACACAGTAACAGGTTCTCTGTCCATGTCTGGCCCTGCTCTCCAGGTTCAGTCAAAGTATTTGATTTCTTGGCAAAACGAGAGCTGACCGCCACTAGCTTCAATCAGGGAGGGACTGCTCTCAGTTGGGCTCCACCTTTGGTAAGAAGGTTGACATGAAAACGCATCATGCTGCATACATATGATTTTTACATCGAGAAAACAGACCTCTTAGCCTCTGGCGTTTGTCTTTAGGTGAACCAGAGTGGAAGTTTACTGGTGACGGGCTTTGAGGATGGGGTGGTCCGGTTACTGGAGCTGTACAACCCTCAGAGGCTGCATGTGGTCACCGGACGCAGTCCCAAAGGAGATGCCAAGCTGCGGCTCAAACAGGCCTTCAAACCCCATAATGCCCCAGTTACTGCTGTTGCATATGAGCGAAATGGAGATATCCTAGCCACAGGGGTAAGAGGCTTTAAAAAAAAACACAGTTTGTTTGTCATTGTGAGAGCCACAGGAAATGGCAGTTTTTTTATTGAGACGTGGGTTATGTTATAAAACTGGTTTGAGACTTTTTCGTTAACTTCTTTTGGTATTCATCTCACATTTCTGACCTCTCACTCCTCCCTCCTGCTCAGAGCTCAGACAGCTCTGTGTTCTTCTTCTCTGTCGGGGACAAGTACAACCCCATCGGCTTTATTACTGTTCCTGGACCAGTGCAGGCACTAGAGTGGTCCCCTCATTCCCATGTAAGTCTGGTCTCCAACCCGAATATCTCTGTGATGGAACACTATTGTTTCAACTGATTTCTTTTATGATTTTATGATTTTATCCAGAGTGAAAACAGGCTGCTTATCCTGTGTCAAACTGGCCACGTGGTCGAGGTGCACAGTCCCGAACCAGAGGCCCAGAGGCCAGCCAAAACCTTCCAGCTGTCTGAACTGCCCAGGAGATCTTTCCGGTTTAGGAGCATCAAATCTCGAATCAAGGTCTTGGCTTTAGTTTGTAGCCTTTTAATTGTATGAACCCGTTTCTGAGTCTTCTATTCCATCATACTTTTTATTTTGTTTCTTATCCACATCATAATTACTCCTCCTACCTCAATGTGCTTAATACCATTTGTGTTTTACTTGTGTTTGTGTATTTCAGAGAGATGCAGAAATAGCAAGACGGCAACTCAAAAAGCAGATGAAGAAGAAAGAGAGAGAAGAGAGGTTGAAAGAATCAAAGGAGCAAGAAGAAGAAGAAGAAGAAGAAGAAGAAGAAGAGGAGGAAGAAGAGGAAGAGTT
>CAFUXE010001442.1:80069-95695 GCA_903364295.1 Serranus cabrilla | reverse complement strand
ACACACACACACACACACACACGCTTTGACAGTGATACAGTGATACAGGGGCCAATGTTTACTGAGGTAATTTTCTCATATATTTCTGTACAATAAGAATCGAGACATGACAGAAACATGGCCGTTAGTATCGGATGATAAACGTTCAGGGTCCGTTAACACCAGACACTGCATGTTTTTTTTTTATCATTTGACTCAATGCCCAGACTGGAACTGAGTGATCTGATCAGTTGTCACCCCCAAATTTTATTTGTAATCTGTTCCAGAATTGTATAGTAGCTATTGTTTCTGAACTACAGTATTCAAAAAAACATTCAAACAATACCCAGATCCACAGTTAAATACAAACAAGATTAAATCATAATACCTTATCATAGAAATAATCGAAGAGGACAACTGTTTTTTCCTGTCTTTTCTCTCCTGCAGGGTGGCTTTGATTCAGGTTTCCTGTACCACTGTAAGTTCTCTGAGGAGCAGGGCCAGAATCCAGACAAGCAACAAGATGAGCCCTTTGACTTCTTGCCGGTCCGAAATGCAGACGACGACCCGATTCGCTCCATCACCTTCAGGTAGGCACCGGGCTGACCAACAAATCAGCATTCTATGTCAACAACCTAGAGTCAGAAATGATTGAATGCAGCTTTAAATCTGCTACAATGACAACACAACTAAATCCACAACACAGTTACCTATATGAAGCTTTGCTATTGGTTTTGTCTGGTGTTTCATAGCTCTGACAGGAAGCTGCTGCTCTGCGGCATGCACTCAGGCTTCATCAGGGTTTACCCTCTGCAGCCTGCCGACCACAGCCTCACCTCCATGCAGGCCTACTGGGCTCTCAGTGTCCATGATAACCAGTACGGACACCTGCGGCACATTCGCTGCAGCCATGACGATCACTTTGTGCTGACGGTGGGAGACGACGGGAACATCTTCTCCTTCAGCCTGCTGCCTCCAGAGGAGCTACAGAAAGCCCTCCAGATGAGGAGACCCAAGGTTCCTTCACCCAGGGTCAGTCCACATTAACACCTGATGCAGTTTGGCTCCATGGAATCAGCATCATTTTGTGGTTTTCATTGAAATACCTAAGGGATAGATATGCATTAACGTTTCAGCTAATGTTTTTGTCAGCTCAAGATTTCTATTCGTCTGTCTGTTTATGACCAAATAAAGCTTGAACAGTTTGGTGCAGGTTAGTCAAATGGATGATTGTATGAAAAAACAACATGACATCTTGTTCACATTTTATTCCAACAGGTTGGTCTTGAGAATGAGGCATTAGCCCAAGACATTGAGAACCCCGCAGCCTACAGGTGAGCATCAATTACCTGTTTACAGATCATTTTCCCCTCCTATTGTGCTCATCATAGACATGGGACAATATGTAAATTTCATGCCTGTTCAAAATAATTGTGATTCTGGATTTTATCCAAATAATCATCAAAGCATGCTTAAAACTCTTAAAATGCCACTAAAACATGCTAGAATCACTTTACCTTACCTTTTGTGAACAGACAATATATATGTATAAATATACAAAATTCTAAGCCTGTCAACATGACCTCAAGCTATACTCCCCTTCTGACTATTCAAAATAAATTAAGTAAATCAATAATGGGCTAGACGTTAGCAAGAAAGGTGTCTGTTTCATTTTGTGTATTACAAAACTACTTTCTTCAGTGATATTCATCCATTTCTATAGTTAGAAGTCACTGTAACAAAAGAAAATTATTCAATTATTCGAACTCTCTAACCCCTCCCCAACTCCTTCCAGCATAGAGACGTCGAGGCAGAAGCTGGAGAAGGACCGTCTGCTCCGGGAGGCCGAGCTGAAGAAAGCGGCAAAGCGAAGGAAGCTGGCTGAGCTCCAGAAGCAATATAAACAGCTGTTGGATGTCAACCAGAGTCTCCCGGAGCACGTTCGCCTAAAACCTGAGGTACACACACACACGCACATATATCTGGGTTATCTACGGTCTTGTGTGTTTGCAGTATAATGTGTATATTTGTGTGTGTAGGAGCTGCAGATCAGCCCAAATTTCGAAGAGCTGGCAGAGAGAGAGATTGCCCGGCGCGTGATGGAGGTCAGGAAGGAGATGAGCTGGGAGCTGGAGCACGCCACCATAGCACTCAGCAAACTGCAGGAAGGGTACTGGCTCAACACTTTTTTATGTTAAGACTTTGGTAATTAAGTTACTGTATCTTTAACCGTAATCAAGAGAGGAACAAAACCATTTTAATGCTTGAGGATGGAAAGGGAAGAATATGGAGCATCTGAAACCATCTTACCTTCTTCAGAGTCAACAGAAACAGGACTTAAGGTTTTGATTTGTTTACACTTTGTTTGTCTTTAACTCCTAACTTTTAACCCAGTGTTCACATCTTTTGTTTGTTTAAGGTTCAAGGACTCTCTGGTGACCATTGTCACTGTGGTTGCTATCCGCAGCGACCACAGAGTCTCCACCTACCGCCTGCTTCCGCTCCCCGAACCTCCAACCCATCTCACACATCAGAGAGAACCTAGCGCCTCTGATGGAGACGGAAATGCAGCAGAACTCAGAAAGTCCAGAGTCGAGCCTTCAGAAGACAGCAGCAAATTAGACGGTAGGTCAGGGTTTGTGTGTGTGTGTTTCGCATGTCGGAGACTTGCTTGATCTAACACCTGCGTGTGCTCCAGAGGAGGAGGTGCTGTGTGCCCCGGTGGCTCGTCCAGCAGGGATAAAGCTCGGCGCTCGCCAGCTCGAGAGGCTCAGAAAGGCTGCAGAGAAAGCTGAACAAGCTCGTGCCGAGATAGAGAAAAGGAAGCAGGAATGGACCCAACTGTGAGTGTCACGTCCAACACCATCCACCCTGTTCTCTGGGCTCTAATTAGAATCACATGGCATGTTTTTAATGGTCAGGGTGTTTCCTGTATCCTTAAATTCCTCGAAAAGGGAGCTGGGAACTACCTTAACAACATGATGCATTATTGGTGTCTCAGTTATGCAGAGAAGCCTGACGAGAACTACGAGGATCCGCAGGTTGTGCAGGCCATCCAAGAAGCCAAAGAAAACTTCGGAGACTTAAAACTGAAGTCAGCAAAAGACTTCACAGTACCGAAACACCTGAGGATGAACTCTGAGAGGAAGAGAGCCGAGCTGACAGCCCTGGAGGAAAATGTACACACACAGAGAATCATTAACAGACAGATTGATCAAAGAATGAATGAAAGGATATTAGTTACATGTACTGTAGATACATTTAATGACCCTGTCAATCCCACCAGATCCATAAGAGACAGACAGAGATGAATGGACGCATAATGGCGCTGCGGGACTCCAAGGTTCGCCTGGTGTCTCAATTGCGGACTCAGACTCAGCAGGTCAAGAAGGTCCAGCAGCGTCTGGCGGCCCATCTCCACCGCCCTCTACTTGCCCTGCCCATCATACGACCAGAGGAAACCCCAGAGAAGAGGCTGCAGTACACCCGTGCTACCCTGGAACGATACCGGTTTCTGATGGAACAGAGGTACAGAAGGACGGTTTGATCCAGGACCAAGTCCAGACTCAGACAAAAGGACAGAGAAAAACTACAAAGCTAGGCCAGCACTAGAGAGTTTCTATTAGTTGCTGATATTGCATTTTTTTCAAAAGGTTGCAGACCATGCCAGAGGAGGACCAGGATGATGCCACACATATACTGGAACAGTTGGAGAAAGAGATGGAAGGACAGGAGGGGGAAGAGGAGAGTGGAGAGGAAGGGACTCTCAGTCCGTCAGCTTCATGTGTAACCAGAGATGAAGAGACAGCAATGGAGGAAGGAACAGAGCTGAGCGAGCTGGAGGAGGAGCTCCGGAGAGAGGAGGAGATCAGACTGGTTTACGAGCAGGACTCTCTGCTGGACCAGGTATGTTTTTTATTCCTAATGCATCATCAAATAAAGGGCAATTAATTTAAAAGCATAATCCTAAACAAACTATCACCTGGAATCTCCTGAACATCTCAGGCTGACAGTGTTTTTAATCATTAGATGGACAGTTCGGTGTGTCAGTTTGATGCGGAGCTCATGCTGCTGCATCACCAGAAGCTGCGTCTGGACTTGGAGCTGAAGACGGCCGAGGACCATCAGCTGACTCTCTACCAGGAGGTGCGGCTCCTCAAAGAGTTTGAGAGGAAGGAGGACAGCCTGCACGAGAAGCTCAACGAACGCATTAAGGAGGAGAACAGCATCAGGGTGGGAAAGAGTTTATGTACCAGTGGGCTGATTCATGTGCATGATCTTTTACTTTCACATGTGATGTAATAATGCTGATTATTTTCTTAAGTGTGCTGCCAAAACACAAAATTGTGTCTGAATGCATCCTGTGTAGACACAGATGGAGCACTGTGTGTGTGTGTGTGTTAACGCAGTGTTAATGGATCCTCCTCTCTCTCTCTCCTCACAGTCTAAGCTAGAGGAGTTTAATAAACAGCTGGAACTGAAGCGGGGAAACATAGCCAAGCTGCAGGAGAGAGAGAAAGCTCTGACTGCTGCCTTTCAGGCCTCACTGGGTGAACAAAACCAGTTTGAAGAGTTTCTGACCAAAGTATTTAAAAAGAAGGTCAAACGTGTTAACAAGAAGGAGCAGACTGGAGATGAAGGTGACCGGAAGAAACAGAAATAGAAAAATGTAACAAGTGTAAGTGTGAGTGGTGCAGTGTGTGTATCAACATGCGTCCTGTGCATTTGCAGAAGAAGAGGAGGACAGTCATGAAGACTCTGAGGAGGACGATGACTGGGACGATAATGACGATGACTGTGTTTGCCCTCCAGGTCAGTATCGTTGGGGGGAAAAATGTTCAAGTCGGGTTCTACAGGATATCAAAGCGTTCTACTTAAAGCTTAGTAGACCTGATCAACCCAAACAGACAACAGCTTGGTTTGACGCATTTCTTCACTGTACATCAACAAGGTTTAATCTAAGCTTTATCTATGTGCATCTGTGTGTCAGGCTGTGAGCCAGAGTTTGAGAACACACTGCAGTTGCGTGAGCGTCGGTTTGACCTGGAGGAGCTGCTGGTGGAGGAGAAGAGGAGTGCTGAAGCTCTGAAGAAGGAGGGTGACACCCTCATCAAGAAGGTCATCATCATATGACATGTTTACCTGTTACCATGTGCTCTTTTTGTTACGCTCATCCTGGTGTGTGTGTATTTTCTGCAGGAAAAAACAGCAAAGAGCAGTCGCAAGGCAGCAGAGGACGACTTGGAGTTGGTCAACAGGGAGAAACAGCAGAAAATTAATGACCTGGATGTGGTGGTTAATCTCAGACTGCACCAGGTAAACTTGCTTCAACTGGGTGAAGAAAAAACTAAGTTTCTAGTCACACAAATTTGAAAAAATTATTTTATTTAGTCAAAAAAAACAACGTTTTTTTGCCAGGCTTTAAGATTATTAGATCTCCTGATGCAGTTACTCTTCTTTTCCCTCTACCTGCTTCATTCGTCCACCAGATTGAGTTTGTCATAAATGGCTCGATGCCGTCAGACCTGAGCTCAGCCTTGTTGCTGGACAGGATGGAGCTGAACAGGTTGGAGGAGCGCAGCACGCAGCTGCAGGCGGAGGCCAGTGAGCAGAGAGATCTGTGCCGGCAAGCTCGTCAGAAGCACTCCAAGCTCCTCCATGACGGCAAGGACATGAAGGCCAACATCCAGGGTAAGACGCACACAGGCCAACACCTGGGCTGAGAGGAGCTCGAGCGTCCGTCTGGTTTGACATGAAACCTGATGATGTGTGATGGTTAGATACAATTCTGATGCCACGTGAATGATTATTGCCGGTGTAAGGAAGTGATATTCTGAGATACTGATCTGTGTGTTGGTGTGTGTGTGTGTGTCGTTTCAGTGTTGAAGAAGCAGCGCGACAAACTGATGATGATGAAGTTTGGGAGGCTGGTGAATCTGGAGGCTCTGCAGACGGTGTCGGGGAACAGGAGGATGGAGGAGCTCAAGCAGGAAAAACTCCTCAAAGAGGCTGCATATGCCAAGGAAATCAATCAGTGGGATGTACGCTGAACTGTGTGTGTGTGTGTGTGTGTTTGTATTGCAAGTGTGAGATATCTGTACTGCTGCCGTGTTTGTTTTGGTCCTCTTTAAACTTTAAGTTGTTGTTAAAGAATGAAACTTTAATGACTTAATTAATTAATTATAGTTATTGATCTTTTTCTGGATTTCTGTGTGTGTGTGTGTGTGTGTGTGATATTCAGGCGAAGGTAGAAAAGGCGCGTCAGAACCTGTTGGAGGTGACAAGGTCTTACACGGAGCATGGCCGCTGCATGTTGAACCTCCTGGAGGAGAAAAAGGAACTGGAGAAAAAAATCAATGCCAGGCAGAAGAAAACGGTAATTTTTGACATTCTGTCATTATAAATATGGTAGTATCAGACCTCTTTGAATAGCTGACAAGTGGTGGGCTTTGATTTGTGTATGAGGTCTGAGATTTCGGAGTTAGTGGGAAGAAGAAAACTGGAGAAGAGATGACAAGGAAGGGGAGTTTCAGATGGGGAGAGAGATGGCTAATTGTGTAGGTGCTGATGAGTGTTATGGATTTTCTGGTTGAAGTAGTCCATTATGGAGTTGCAGGTTTCCGTTGAGTACAGGTGGGGGGGAAGAGAATTGGGTGGCTGGAATGAATAATGGACTAAACGTAACGCGCTTTAGGTGTCTTGAAAAAAGCGCTGTATAAACCTAATCCATTATTATTATTATGCACACAACTGAATAAAGTTGTGTTTGAGGAATATGAACATACTGTCTAAGTTAATTGTTTTGTGTCTGTCCATCTGTATACTGCTTCCCTTTATAGATCCAGGGCAGACAGTTGCAGGATAGCAGGAGACGTGCGGACCAAGAGGACATTCAGAAGCTCCAGCATCTGGTGGAAAGCCAATCGCAGCAGGCTGAGACCTTCAGGACAGAGATTGCTCTTCTCTCTCGTAAAGGAGGCCACGTCCTGCCCCCTGGCCAGGCCCCTCTGCCCCCTATTGCCCCTTTGCCCACTCCCACAGGTCGCACCCACACCAGCAAACAAGGAACAAGGCGTCTGTCCAATCAGCTTAATGCACAGAATTTACCCAGCAGAAATGAAGCTAATTGAAACATCTCCACATATACTGTATAGTGAGAGAGCATTTTATGAATTGTAGTTATTCCCAGTGGCGGCTGGTGAAAATATTCTTGGTGGGGCTGTGCAATATTCAGTCAGTTGCAACAGGCTGTAAAGTACAGCATGTTCAACTGCTATTAACACTTGTAGTAGGAGCCAAAAGGGGCGAATTAATTAATTACTGAATGAAAACGGATGAAATGTTGTTTTTGTTGAAATGTTATATATTTTTTTTTTATTTCATTAATTAATTTTAATGGCATAACGTTGGCTTTTTACTTCTGTCAGCTGCATTAAAGCTTCAAACATCATACAAGCGGTGTTCATTTGTGAAGATTATCCTGCTGAACAACACATGTAAGCATCAGAAACATTTGTTTGGCACAGAGTTTATTTTCTGCAATGATCCAAAATCCAATGCAAAATCCTGTAGGTGAATACTCAGTAGAACCCATGGGGATGCTAACAAAAATACACCATTTCCTTGATATTATATTTTATAAATATATTGTTTTGTTTAAAATCAACCTAAATCTAGAATAGCAAAATAAATTATTTAAAGTACATTGTGATACGTTTATAATATATAGTTTAACTCGCCCTTTAATCTAAATATCGGTCACTTTTTTAGGCACACAGTTAGAAGAAGCTGATTGGTTTAAACCTTTCCCGACGCCTCTCAGGCTGCAGCTGTGATTGGTTCAGGCTCCATGAGTTTCACAGTCCAACCCAACACACACCCGGACAGACAGAGGACCCAACATGGCTGAAGCAGAAGGAAGCGAGTTAACTTCTGGAGGTATTTTTCAGGAGATCTTCACCTCCCCGCTGAACCTGACCCTGCTCAGCCTTTGCCTGTTCCTCCTGTACAAAATCTTCCGCGGGGACAAACCTCCGGAGGTCGGCGAGGTGGAAAAGCCGCTGCCCAAGCTGAAAAAGAGAGATTTTACCCTCGCAGAGTTGAAGCCCTACGATGGACTGCAGGACCCGAGGATTCTCATGGCTGTCAACGGGAAAGTGTTCGACGTGACCCGAGGGAAGAAGTTTTACGGGCCAGGTAACGTTTATCAGAGCGGTCCCCGTTAAGGTGGTACGACGTGTTCTGTATGTTCGTTCAGGACGTAACGTCACCAACGGCCGCTCGCGCGAGGTGGCCGCGGACTCTGATGTGATAATTTATTGATACACATTGACAGAACTTCGATGACATTACAACAAGAAACACAAGTCGAAAAATGTAGTTTTGCTGTGGAAGCGGACGCCACACCCCCTTTACTTTGCTAGCTGAGATCTCATTTCACAACAGAGGAGCTGCTGTAGCCTTGGAACCACAGATCGTCTATACAGGAAGTGGAGTTACTCCAAAGTAAAATAAATAAAATAAAATAATATTATTTTATCATTCTAAACGTGTATCATTTTAAATTGATTGTATTGTATGAAGTTAAATCTTGATTTAGAAGTATTTTGTATCTAAAAGTGTTGGCTAAAGTAAAATATTTGTCCCTAAATGTGGTGAAGTAGAAGTATAAAGTATGTAGGATATATATAGGAACATATGCTGCTATTTTATCTGCTCCAAGTTAAATTTTCTTGTGGCTTTTTGGTGCCAGTCACAACAAGTGATGTCACACTTGGTTCAATACTTTATGTGGCTTTCATCCCCAAAAAACAAAACTAAATAGTTAGAGAGTATCAGCAGAGCTAATAGAGCTAATTCAGATTTTAAGGCAACTTTTTTTTATCCATGATACCTGAAAACTGCCACAGAGTTAGACCTCTTTATTTTTAATCTTATCTCAGATTGCAACCTCTGCTGCATGTAACCTCTGACCAACATAATATCTCACTGTCATTCCAACTGATTCAGTGCACTGCACACCTAGCCCCAAGGCCTCAAATCCTGCTCTGGGTTGTTATTAAATTAATTTAGCTGCTCAAGGACACTTTGATAGCGCTCATGGCTGTGGCAGGCTGTTAAACTTGTAACATTTAGGGCCAGGTGTACCAAAGTTATGGTACAGATATAAATATGAATTTTGATTATGATTTTTCTTTTTTGGAAACCAAATGCCTCAAATATTACATGTCACGATCACAAGAACTTTAATTAAAATACTGTCTAGAAATGGCAACATTAATGCAAAATTAAGCAGTTGTATATTGTTTAGTATAGTATGTAATACATTATTTCCAGCTGTGGCCGGGGATTTTCTACATCTGTGTAACTGAAATCAGTTTTCAGCAGTTTTGTAGCACTTGTGCCTCTGTTGCTTCTGCGTCCACCTCACTGTGTATCCTTCCTGTGTTGCAGAGGGGCCGTATGGAGTGTTTGCAGGCAGAGACGCATCCAGAGGTCTGGCTACGTTCTGTCTGGAGAAGGACGCTCTGAAAGACGAACACGATGACCTGTCCGACCTGAACGCCATGCAGCAGGAGAGCCTCTCAGAGTGGGAGACCCAGTTCACCTGTGAGTATGACATATGGTTGTGTTAGTCAGTTATCGTCGCCAAAGAAATACCACAGGGAACAGAAATATCAAACCTTGACTTCACTTTTTGTTTTTCTGGGATTGTATCAAACCTGATGAAAACATATGTAGAGACAATAATCAAATTAACACACAAAACAAACAGAAATTGAATATTTGTTTTGATGTGATGGCCTGCACTTACATTTTTAAGACTCAGATTAAATATCAGGCATTTGTGACACTTTTCTTGAAACATCAGAAAACAAATTAAATCAAGTCAAAGTTTAGTTCAAAAGCACTTACTAAAACACATATTAAATAGCAAATGCTTGACCAAAAGGCTGTGCAATTAAGCCTCAACACACTAATTAGATCATTAATTTTATGACTCAGGCAACAAAAAATAGTGTTAAATGAACCAATTGCAGAAAAGTGAGAAAGATACAAACTGTTGCATAACATGCTTGAATGTCTTTCTGAGGATTTGTCATTGAGGCTCTAAATCATTTTCTTTTCCCTTATTTCCCACCATCACAGTTAAATACGACTACATCGGCAAGCTCCTGAAACCAGGAGAAGAGCCCACAGAGTACACCGACGACGAGGAGGGAAAAGACAAAAAGGCGGACTAGAAAATAAGAAGTGAAGAGAACACGGAGAAGATGATCGATGCCTTAATGTTTGTAATTTTGATGCCTGTTGCCTCCTGTTAGGCCCAATCTTCTGTATGTATCCTAGTACTTTTGGCCGATCACAATCCTGCATTTTATATGCCGACTGAATTCCATTTATCTCCATTTATCCTTTGGCATTAACAGTTAAACATGCAGCATTCTGATGTAGAGCTGTGTCGTGTTGTTAGAGTTGTTAGATTGTGGTGGAAAATCAAGAAATTGGACCAATTCCACTGCTGGTTATACTGTTATCTGAAGGAGGAAGAGATCCACAGCTTTGTCGAACACTTTGTTAATATCGCTGCTGATGTAGTGCACATTCCTTTCAGTCGAGATTCGGCTCAGCAAACATTAAATTAACTATCTCAGGAAGTAGTTAACTTAAAATCCACTAAATTGAGGGTCTAGAGCGATATGAGGGCGATTACGTGTTGTGTAGACCAATCAAATGATTCTGCTCGTCTGAATTATCCTGTTTGTTGATCCATTTGTCTGATTTTCAGAGGGGATTTCTGATGAAAGCCACTTCTCTTAAAATATTCCTGACATTTTTGGCAGATTTTCTGATCACAAAACTCACAACAACAGTACAGTTTGCTTGCTGTAGAGCCCCAGACCCCAATTTTATAATCATTTAAGTAATATGTCAATTACAAACATTGAACAGGTCTCTGGGTTCAGCTTCTCAAATACCAGAATTTGCTTTGAATTCCTTTCAGAATTTGGAGTGTAAGTCGGAGAGAACCGTCACAGTGCAATGACTTCTTTAAATGAAAATGAAATAAAAAGCAGGAATGATAGAATAAGAAGCCCTCGTTCACATGAAGTAATGTTTTCTTTTCTGTCGTTCATCACATGGTGCAGGAAAAGTGTCAGAAAGTTCAAAGTACAAAGAAATCACTTGTGAAACACTAGAAAGGACCGCCTTCTTGCCAGTTAAGATGATTTATAGAAGTTTGATTCTCAAATTTAATTTATTTCCCATTCAGCAAATTGTTGTTTACATTTTTTCTGACACTAAATCCATCAGGGAAAAGAATCAAACAGTTATTTTGAGGCCGCTGATGCCTCTCTCAAAGCTTTGTCACCTAGGTAATAATAAAAACATATAGACAAGCAACTTTTTATTTCCACAAATGTGTCCGTGAAGTTCTGCAAGAAAATATTAAACCTGAAGTTGTATGGGCGAAGTGTTGAAGGCTGTGTTAAAATAATCTGTTAACACATTTTTTTCCACTATTGTTCCTGTAAAAACTGGAGTTTTCCATAAATTCGTTGAGGGTATATTTTCAGTATGCATGTACATACATAAACTAAATGTCATAATCCTGAAAATGATATTTTGTATTAATAAAGAAAACTACAACATGGTGCCATTTGTTTTTTTAATGTCTGGGTTGCATGATGCATGATACAGTAATCTGTCTGGACTGGACTGACACATTATCATAAATAAATAAGATTTGAATTTGATATAAATACTTCACAAACATTTTTCTGAAATGGTCCATTCTACATAATGGGTACTTTTACTTTTGGTATTTTAAGTGTATTTTGATGGTATTACCTTTACTGAAGTAAGAATTTGAATGCAGCACCTTTACTTGTTACTAGGATTTTTACACTGGTATGACTACTTTTCTAGTAAAAACATCTCCCACGTTAGATTTCAAAAGAGAAGATGAATAAAATGTAATTCGAAAATTCATTGAAAATATGGGAAATAGATAGTCATAAAATAGTCTTTGATGCTCAAAGAAATATTTTTATTTGACATAACATGTGATTTTTACATTTTGTTTTATTCTAATAGCACACTGTACCACATAACATATGTAAACATATATATAAGCTGCCACTACAACACTGGAGTATCGCCTCTAGAGTCGAAGAAGATTTGTTTTATTATTATCACTCAGTGTTGTTCTATAATTTTACAATAAACGAAAATAACAATCAAGAAAAGTTATGTGTCAGAAGTGGGATTCGAACCCACGCCTCCATTCGGAGACCAGAAGTCCCGTTCATTCGGAAGGAGATAATCCTTGAGTCTGGCGCCTTAGACCACTCGGCCATCCTGACACGGTGCTTGTTATCGGTGTTAGTTGGATTTTTACTCACTACACAAACTGATTCTGTGATTGTAATAAGTATTGTATTTGCAGTGTAAATGACTGGTATCTACACCGTGTTTTTATTTTATTTTACTTATGTCTAGAAATGCTGTTTTCGGTTCCGAAGTCACAGTTTTTGACGTAAGATTTATGTCGGCGGATACACACATCGGCAATCGTAACTTCCGCTGTGTCTACGTGCGGCGGCCATATTTTCTACTTCCGTTCTTCAAGGGTATCTAAAGGCACCAGGCTAGACAACATGTACCGGTTTGCTAAAGCCGCAGTCAACCTCACTGGTAAGTAAACTTGCATTTACATGTAAGTTATGCGTATGTTTTTATGCCAGGCTATGGTCTAATGGAGGTCAATTCCTAATTTTCACCGACCTGTCTCTGGTGGGTGACTGCGGTCAGCATGCTAACATTGGTAGCTAAGCTAACCTGAAGCTAACATTAGCAACTCCTGCAAAAGTCGTGCTATGTCTCGAAAACACTGCTGTTAAACACTGTTATACTTCCGAATGAATGTCATAGGTTGTCCATTTACGTTCAATTAGTTTGTAATATAGCTTTGAGATAAATAATTACTTAAGGTTGCGTTTTTAAGATGCCAATTTTCTATCGCGATGTCCAATACACTGATCTGTATAAGTTAGCACAATCATGCAGTTGTTTATTTCGTTTTTGTGTAGTTATGAAATAATGTATTATCGACAGTAATTGGAAATAATAAGCTATATAGTAAGCTATGCGTAACAGGTTTGGTGGGGTCTATGAAATGACACTGTCTGGTAAATGAAGGGCAAATGAGGACAACTATTTAAGAAATCATTAACGTTATTTAAAGATTCCTTTCATTGAAAGGGGCACAGTTTGCAGTGTACGTGCAATATATATTACAATAATTTCCGCTTTTTTCCCCATTTTCAATACTTGTGTTTATACTGACTTTTAAATATTTGTATTGTATATTTTTATACACCAAAATAACTTTTTACTTTACACCTTTTAAAATAATTTTCTGAGTTAATCAAACACAAGGTCAGACCTGTCACAGGCACAGCAAGTGATTACTGCAGATGAAAAGTAAATCTCACGAATGTAAGATTCAGGTAAAGAGAAAATAGAGGGAGGCATTTTTAGTGTGTAGTCAACTGTATTTTACTTGATTGAAGAGGCATGTTCTTGTTGCCTGTGATAAAGGAGAATAGGCTGTATTTGAGACATCCAAATAATAAAAAATCTTAAGCCGAATATCCATTCGTATCACATCATATTAGCTCTTGTAACTGCACTCTTTTCCCTTATTTACTTTTTAAATTTCCCAGAAGCCTAAATTATTTAGTCTCTTTATAGCGTACGGCGAAATGGTATGATTAGCAGTTATAGAGCATAAAAATAAGTAATTGTGAATTTCCTAAAAATGTCATTGTGCTTTGCTGTCATCCAGGTCAGGCCGCGAGGCAGGTGAGGCATGGATCCACAGCCGCCCCGGACTTCCACGCCAAGTACGGCAACGGCCTGATGGCCGGTGGAGCAGTCTTCTGCGTAGCTGTGTGGTCTTACGTAAGTAGTGCTGCCTGATAAGGCCACATCACATTCCTTTTTATATATTTGAGCTTCACACAGCTAGCTCACAAAGACATACACAGAGCATCACATTTGCAAGTTAAAAATTAGAGTTTAGTGGAGGAACTGAGTTTTTTCCCATGTTGTATGTCTAAGTGATTAATATAGACAACTACTTTTGAAATTGGTCCGATATAAATCTAGAGCAAAACTGGCTGCAATGTAATTCTCTGTGGCAATTGTGCAATGTCATTGCTCCATAATGTCCACTAAAAGTGCTTTTTCTGTCACTGACGGTTTCAGTTTCGTATTTTCAGTGTCTGACATTATGGAAAGGACCCTACAGAAAATTTTTTTAAAAATCCATAATCCATAAAGCATACCTAGTATTTCAGTGTCGATGTCTTAATATACTGAGGCATGTAGTATGCGTACAGAAAGATGTGAAACCAGCACTAAGAACTCGACTTGTTTATCAAAGGTGGCCTTTGTCATATCTTCACAAAGATATCATGTGAATGTAGAGTGTCATTCAGTAGCATCGTGCTACAACAGAGATTATTTACTGACTGGTGTTTTAGGCTAATTTGTTCATCTGATTTTTTTTTTGTATGTGAGTTATATGTAAGTTGGATTTAAAGTTTAATTTCTTTGCAGTCTCAAGGCTCAGAAAAAAAGTGTCATTGCCTTTTGTAAAATGCATTTCCTGTCTTCGTGCAGGTGCTGACTCAGACTGGCATCACCTGGAATCTGTCACCCGTTGGGAAGGTCATGCCCAAAGAGTGGAGGGAGCCTGAGGAGGAGTAAAGAGCCGCCATGACGGACCTGCATCCCACTCTAATAATAAACCTTCTGGTTGTACAGATGAACGGTGAACGCCTGTGTTTATTCCAACATGTTATTTTGTCCAAATAAATTAAATGTGATTCTACTGAACATTTATTTTTTGTTTGTGGATTCTCTGCACACAGTAGCTGCCATTATCTGTCATAGCTGTAACTTCAAGCTTTTTGTAGTTACTTTAAATATGCTTTCATAGTGCCTGTACTTCCATTACCTGCATTTCCATTTGCTGCTACTTTACACTCAACATAATTTTAGAGGCAACTATTGTACTTTTATTGCACCAAATTTCTTATATGATGTGATAAATACATTAACGGGCCATAATTATAATTAAATACGTTATACTTTGAAGATTTTTGAATTGAGAACATATACTGCTTGTAATTAGTGTTTTACACCATGGGGTGGCTGCATTTACTCAAATAAGAGAGTTTAAGGAGAGTTTGTTATAATCAAACCAAAACGATGCCGAAGTTTTGGTGCAATTGGAAAAGAAGATGCTTCGTAATGTCTCAGATTTATCTCTGCAGAAATATTGAACAACTGAAATTCTGTTAGGTGAAAGATGATATAAATCCTTGAGGAAGGCTTTACAGATTTAATGATAAACTTTAGACCATGAGATCATGTCTAATTGATATACGTTAAAACACATATTTATAGACTGGGTTTGCTTTGACAACTTTAACATTTTTAGTTTACTGTGTGACATGATCAATGACAAATTACGTTTTTTGGTGGTATTTCATACCCTATCAAGGAAGTTGAGTTGATGGAGTCATCAGAGAACAGACAGCTCCCGGATCCAATCAAATGCACCGCTGGTCTCA
>CAFUXE010001442.1:43711-78288 GCA_903364295.1 Serranus cabrilla | reverse complement strand
GAATGCTTCGACCTGCTGGCTCTCATCTTCAGCTCCCTGAAGCTTTGTGTCTTCAGTCACTAGTTTGCAGAGAAAACTGCAACTAACTATTCTGCTATAACCTGTGTTGTGAACAGCTACAGTTATTTCTACATTTAAACCATCCAATGAGCTTATTTCTGACAAATGTGCAGCACTCAAGAGCAACAGATGGATCAATGTAACAGCGGAAAACTACTGCTGTTATTGGATGGCACAGGAGCTGCTGAGCCACTGAATTGCTGACTGTTGGATTTCAGGATAAGACAATAGAGTGCTGTTATTATGCCAGCAGTGTGTGGGTATGTGTAGTATCAGCGCACATGTGTGTGCACATTGACCGTGTGTCTCGATGCATCAGGTCCTCAGACTGAGGGAGGAGGGAGGAGATTATGTAACTGCGGGAGTACGAGGGATGCAGCATGTTCTCAGGAGCGTGCAGCGCTGCACGGCTGCATGTGCACCCAGCTGAGTAATTACGTTAACACAAAGGCTGTGATGCCGCCAGTAATAAGTGTCTGAACATGTCTTGTACTGATGCCCAATAATCATACAGTAGGGCTTCAGAAAACACACAGTGCAATATCTGTCAATCAGCCCTCGACATATCTGTACAGGTTAAAGGTTTATTTAAGGTATACAGCTTGTCTTCTATTCTTGTTTTATTTTCATTTATCACCCAATTACATTTTTGCTTTGCTTTTTTTTGAAGTTCTTATATTAATGGTGATGACATGGCAAAAAATGTCACCTTTGATAAACATGGTACTCGTGTTTGGTCAGGTGAGCAGAGGACAGTCTGCACCATTTGACAGTTACCAGGAGCAGGGCAGCCAAAACTAAAACTAAAAAATCTAAATTACAACTAAACAAAACTAAAAAGCCGTTACTTCCAAAAGTACGCAGTACAGCCAAACTAAAAGTTGGGGATAGTTCAGAGGAGTCCTGTGACTCCTGTGACATGTTGGCTTCATTTCAAAGACTTTATTTCTGCCTGAAACTAATGAACACCCATCCCATCTGCAGAAGAATGTAATTTTTCTGACAGGCCACATTTTGCTGCTGCATGGTGTGTTTTCAGAGTTGAGTCCACGGCTCTGGAATGTGCGATCATTATGAAAATGTGGCAGACCTACCTGGACTCTAGATAATAATGGGAAGCACTGGATTAGTTATAGAAAATGAGTGCAAGTTCTCATTTTGTACCAAGCCATGCTCTTTGTACTGATTCCAATCAATTTAACAGGTACCAAAATACATTGCAGCAACAAAACAAGTTCTGTACTACAGTGAATGCACTTGCTCAGAAATAAACTGAAATTGGTGTTAAAACACTCTTGAACGTAAAAAAGGTAATTCTCAATTTCTCCTCTTTCAGGGTCGACTTCAACGTTCCAATGAAGGACAAGCAGATCACAAACAACCAGAGGTAAAGTCTGTCTAAATCCTGAAGCATCTTTTCTGTTCTCAAAATAGAAATACACATTGTTCATCAATCGATTAGTAAATGTAGGATAAAAAATGATTTATGCAGATATCCTTGGCAGCAGAGCACATGTTTTTGTTTTTTTTAAGGAAGTGGTTAAAGTAAAGCGTGTTTGTTGTTTTTCAGGATCAAGGCGGCTGTTCCCAGCATCCAGCACTGCCTAGACAAAGGGGCCAAATCCGTCGTACTGATGAGCCACCTGGGCCGCCCTGATGGAAACTTTGTGCCTGAGAAATACTCTCTGGAGCCCGTCGCCGCTGAGCTCAAGACCCTGCTGGGGAGGTCAGTTGATGGACCCTCTGAACTTTGAACAGTTTCAACTTCTTTAGTGAATGTTCAGTCAAGTTTGTGGCCTAATACGTAAGATTATACCTGTATAAAATTAGACAAAAAAACAAAGACATCACAGCTTGTTGCTTAGAATGATGCAGCAGAAATCACTGCACACGTGTCCTCACTGTCTCCTCTGTGACTCTGCAGGGACGTCACCTTCCTGAAGGACTGTGTTGGTGCGGAGGTGGAGGCTGCCTGCGCCAATCCCGCCACCGGCTCTGTCATCCTGCTGGAGAACCTCCGCTTCCACGTCGCCGAGGAGGGAAAGGGCAAGGACGCCTCCGGAAACAAGGTGAGGTGTCCCTCAGCCTGTCAGGTGTTGAGGATTTGGTTCAATTAATGCTTGTATCCTGTAAATATTATTCAGTTTCTCATCAATAACTTATCAGTAAAGTTTTCCAGTCCAGGGACACATCTAGTAACCTCTGTCATTGTTAGTGGTCTGGTCTCTCGTTTCACATGGTGCAGTTGTGGTGCTCTCTGTTGCCATTTTTCTGCTCAACTGATTGGTCAGGAAAAAACATGCTTGGACAACTTAATATATTTTGTGCAGCTTGATGTGGCTTAACATGCAATGACAATCCACTGATTTATTGACAAACCATTACAGCTTTGTGATAACAGCCTTGTGTGTCATTTAAACAAAAGTATCAGCATATTTCTAAGATTTTAAGAAATTATTTTATATTATTTCATACATGACATATTGAGACTACAATTTGAAGCATTACAGTTCTGTAAATCTTTCAACGCTGCTTGTTCTCTGGCCGTGTTTGTTCTGCTGGGTCATCTGGAAGAAAACGCTGCGTCACTCCAGCTGCAGCTTCCCTTGAAAATAGCTGTGTCACCGTCTGATGATGTCATGGTCAGGAGTGGTGCAGAGACTTTTTATCTGCAGCCTGGTGTGATGCACTATGTGTGCGTTACATATTTAATTTGTAAAATGCCTCTCAGATGGAACAGAGTAGATTGTATTAACAGCATTTGCAGCTTTACTATGACATGTAATTAATCAAATACAGAGCTGCACCTTTCAGTGAAGGTCTGTGCTCCTCACACACTGTATGAGTGTCGCTTCTGTTGTGGATCGGCTGCTTTGACCTGCTGACATTTCTCCTGAAGGTCAGAGGGGCAGTCCTGGCTGGATGTGTTGCTTTTCCTGTCCTGAGAGGCCTGCTTGGTATGCAGCCTCCGTGGGATGGTTTCTACTGTACTGCTTTAAGTTCATTATACAGATATTTCTCAGAGACAGAGGTAGAAATGATCTCAGGAGAAGAATCGCAAAGTTTGTCCCAAAGCTACATGACAGCACCACAGTGTATATGCAACAAATAAAAGAGTTGTGTCCTTTCTAACAGTGTTTGGGTGAAGAGTTAGAGCACAGCAGTTTGTTTTTAACTGTATAATCTGGAGGGGGGACTGTAGTGTGCAGTAATGTTACATGCAGCAGTGGTCTGACATTTGAATGACACTGAAGAGCTCTCTTGACCTTTTTCTGTCCTCAGTCACACAGTCACAACCTTCTGCTGTTAAAGTGCAGCAGGAACCTGATCCACAATGACTGACTGACTCTCACACAGACACACAAACCAAATGGATAAACGAAAGGAACTTAGTTAGTGGAGGTGATCTAATTTCTATAGAGCAGATAAATGAGTCCTATATGTCTTGTGGGTGCCATTGTATGTAGCGTAGGTGTGCACCATAATTTATCCTTTTATATTCTTTGCTTCTTATCATTGGTGCAATCCTGAAATATTTAAGCTAACTTTAAGCTATTTCAAGCTAACATTAGCTTGTTAACAGCCAACTTGTCCCTTCTTGTAGACATAGTTATGAAATATCCATATGATATGAATCTAATAGAGAGAGAGAGAGATTTTGTTAGTGTTTCAGCCCATGGTTGTGTGTTGTGGCAATGTTCCCCCTCCTGTGGGTGTGGGTCTTCAGAGTATGACGCGTGGCGCTCTGTGTCTGTGGGCAATGAAACATGTTTCACCCTGATGGCAAAGCTGATATCATATCAACAATGTTGAAATACAATGGGAATAATTGTTTTTTTTATTTAATGCTGAACACACTGAATAAAAAGACAGCTCCCTGCTTGAAAAGTAAATGTCTGTCCAGTTGTTTCTATCTTGGATTGTTTTCCAGTACTACTCCATCCTCCTTTCTTCTTCTCTGACTCTTTTTTGTCCCCCAGACGAAGGCCTCCCAGGCCGACATCGACTCCTTCAGGGCGTCTCTGTCCAAGCTGGGAGATGTTTACATCAACGACGCCTTCGGCACGGCTCACAGAGCCCACAGGTGAGCAGGACAGCGATTAATTAGGAATCTGTGATATCTGTGATAACATAGTGGAGATAACTCCAGCTCGTCCTCCTCCTCTCTCCTCTCAGCTCCATGGTGGGAGTGAACCTGCCTCAGAAGGCAGCCGGCTTCCTCATGAAGAAGGAGCTGGACTACTTTGCCATGGCTCTGGAGAAACCTCAGAGGCCCTTCCTGGCCATCCTCGGAGGGTGAGACACTGTTTATATCAGAGTTCATATTTTCAGAATCATAAAATACAGTTTAGAGTCCAGTGTTATCGTCCGATCAATTTGTTTTTCTGAACACTTTTCATACGCCAAACAACTGCACAAAATATTTTAATACCCTGCTGCAGGATTTTACAACTCTGGAAAATTAAATCTGTAATACAAATAAACTACTTAATCATTTATTTTATGATTAAAGTGTTTAGGGGTTAAGAACATTATCATAGGTATATGAGGCCATGACCATGCCCAATTATGTCTTACAAGTTGGTGCAAACATTTTGGGTTGATACCATTTGTTTTAACAGATTTGGTGCTAAATTTTGCCTTTTTTTTATATGGAGAATTAATACAAAATGTCAAAAAACACTTGAAAACACCAAACCCTCAAGAAAAAATGAATGCTGTGATTTTAAAAAAAGCAAAAAAACTTTACACAGTTTGGAGATTTCTTTATTTTTGGCGATTAGATGATGAGCCCCTCTGTTCTGTAAACGGCTGATAAACCTCGTTACTGTCAATATATCCAGGAAAGCTAAACATCCTCTGAATGCTCTCGGCCTCTTAGTTTATAGTCTCATGAGGCTGTGATTCTCCTAGAGGTCAGGACTATCTAGGGTCCCTAATATCTTCTCAGTAGTCTTAAAACTGAGCCTGCTACAGACTATGGAAGAAATATGTCGGCAGGGCCCGCTGGCTGTCTGTGATTGTACCCTGCATTGTGTACTGGTATGTTGGAATCCCTCCAATCAGGCTGAAAACCCAAAACAATACCAGTTTATAGTTTCTGTACCATTTGATTCTCCTTGTCAGCATTGTCCTCTCCTCCTGCTGTAGTTTAGATATCATCACACTGCAGCCGCTGTTAAAGAATACCCAGGTGACCGTCCAGGAATAGAGACTGTAAGCTCATTATGTAATCTGTGGTGTCACTGTACAACTTCTGTATTCAAGACACTAACTGCACAGCACTCAGTGTGCAGGCAGAGCTGAGAGGCCGTACACAGTGTTCAGTTATTTAGTTTACTGGTTAACTCCTGCACTGTTATTGTTGTAATAATCTCAGGGTTGTTTGGTTGATGAGAAAGTTTAAAGTCACGCTGAAAAGCCGATCAGCTGATTACATTTCTCTGTTTCTCACAGTTTCTCAGGGCAGTTTTATTTCATATGAAAATGCGAACATACAAACCAGGGCTTTGCAAAAAGAAAACATGCCTTTCAAACCCGTTGGGGGGGTTGTGGGTGGCCACATGCAGGGTTTGGCCCCGTGTCAGAGTCCATTTTAAACCTGAGTGCATTGTGCAACTGTCGGTCCCGCTCAGTGCCCAGCAGCGCAGCCAATCACCTTCCTCCAGGGCACAAACAGAGGTCATTGATCATTAGTGTGTAATGATCAGCCAGTAAAGAGCTCATTAGACAGCAGTGGAATGGATAAATCATGTGTTTCATGGCTGTAATTCTGGTCAAGTTATGAACAGAAATAATGTTATATGGCCCAGGAAGTTTACTTTAGGTTGAAGATTAATTAATTTAATTAACTACATAACTGTTTGTAAAACTTTGAGGCAACAAGCATAACAAGAAATATATAGTTTAATAAACTATAGAAACCCAAGGTCGGACATTTTAATGAAAGTATAAACCAGTTTAGGACTGACTGTTTTTTACTCTATATGTGTTTCTTATCTATACTGACGTCTGCCGCCTCTTTCTCTCTCTCTGTGCTTCAGAGCAAAGGTGAAGGATAAGATCCAACTGATCAACAACATGTTGGATCAGGTCGATGAGATGATCATCGGCGGCGGCATGGCCTTCACCTTCCTCAAAGTCCTCAACAACATGGAGGTGAGGAGCACAAAATAACGTAAAAGTTTAAAGGTTTATTTGTTGTCAGTCAACATATCTCTGTATTCTGCAGTGTGATGATGTGTTACCCCCTCCAGTATGTTCTAGTATTATAATATAAAGATAAAATATACAACAGAGAAAATATGAGGGGTGTAACAGTGCAGTTTGGTTCCCCCAAAGGCCTTTTCAAAATAAACTTTTCTTCATCCATTTTTGTTAGTTGGCATACAAAGGGTCATCAGGCTGTTAAGTCACTTATTATCTCTAAAATACACAAGATCCATATTTTTTAGACTAATAAAATCAATAGTAAAAATCTAAATTAAATCAATAATTTTATATGGACAAAGATCACTGGTTTGGTTTCTAGGATGCAACTTTAATATTAGTTTTTTAAGAAAATAACATGATTGTTTCTATTTAACCTGATTTTTTTAGGGGTTAAAACTTATAGGAATTGAACGTACTAAAGAAACATTAGTTGATGTAAGTTCTGGTGTTTCACCAGTTCAATGTCTTCATCCAGCGTGATGTCATAACCAGGCTGCTGTTGAACGTTGTTGGTGTTCAAACCGACTTGTGAAACCACTTTGTTTTGTTAGTTACAGACAGGAGATTTAAAAATCACGTTCATAACTTGAATCTGAACTCTGATGAAATTATGTGAAAAGAAAAGCTTTTGGGTTTCTGGGTAAGCAAATAGTTCGTTCCTGTACAGAGTTTCTAAAAAGACACATTGTTGCCAATTTCCTTCTTTTATTTAGATTTCACCACAAACTTCAATTCACCTCCGCTGTATTGAGGTGGAGGCAGACATCTCGAGAGACTGATATCTCAAAACCTGGACAAATAAAACAAAAATGATATCGGTTATGGCTAGATACTGCTACAGTGAAGTGAGGAAATGTGTTCTTTTGTATTATGAGTGAACTGACCTGGTTAAACAAAGCTTTTCTTTTCTAATCTTGAGGTCAAATTTAGGTTATGAACACAGACAAAACAAAGTTCCTTTTATCTCTTCTGTAGCGAACTCGCCCTCTTAGTTGATCTTAGTAGATGTTTTAGTTGAATTAGAAAGAATGTTAGAGGGGCAACCAATCACTCTCACTAAAGACCTTTTGCTTCTTCCTAAACAACACATCAATAAATCATTTGTCAGACTGATTTCATTTCCTTTCCCCTCTCTCTTGTCAGATCGGTACCTCCCTGTACGATGAGGAGGGCGCTGGCATTGTCAAGGACCTGATGGCTAAAGCCGAGAAGAACGGCGTCAAGATCACGCTGCCTGTCGACTTCATCACCGCCGACAAGTTTGACGAGAAAGCTGCCACCGGCACCGCAACCGTCGCTGCTGGCATCCCTGCCGGCTGGATGGTGAGAAAAGTCGATTTATCTTCCTTTGTTGTTTTCTTTTTTCTGTCTTCTGCTTCTGTTCGGATAACATCTTCCTCTGCAGGGTTTGGACTGTGGACCAGAGAGCTCTAAGGCCTACGCCGCGGCGGTCGCCAGGGCCAAGCAGATCGTGTGGAACGGGCCAGTTGGTGTGTTTGAGTGGGACAACTTTGCCAAAGGGACAAAGAACCTGATGGACAATGTGGTCGAGGTGACCAAATCCGGCTGCGTCACAATCATCGGTAAGGAAGACGACACTCTCCACTGAGCTGACACGAGAAAACCGTCGCCATTGTTGTTATGAATGACACAGACATTTACATGACCAGTATACAATTCAGAATAAAGGTTATATTGGTTTACATGTAAGCAAAATCAAAGATGAGGGCTGAGAGGAGCCTGATTCAGCTGCATGCTGCTGGAGGACGTGGAGAACTGTGTCCTGTGGGAAAATAAATACAAACGGTGGTCTCTTTTCATGATATCGCAATAAACCTTTAAATTCATTTGTTTGTGTCCAGGTGGAGGCGACACCGCCACCTGCTGCGCCAAGTGGAACACAGAAGATAAAGTCAGCCACGTCAGCACAGGAGGCGGAGCCAGCCTGGAGCTGCTGGAGGGTGAGATACTGGAAATGTTCATTCACAAAACAAAAAAGATAAACCATAGATAGTTTCAGTGTTATTGAAGGCTGCCACACATTTAAGAGCTTTCATACAATACTGAGTAGAAAAATAAAAATATTTGATATGGCTTTTCAGTACCAAAAAAGTCCCAAACTGTCACATTGTAACATACTGCCGACTACAGGCTGAATGAGAATAAACTCCTTAGTGGCAACTAATTGAACGATTAAGTCTGTAGAGCTGCAGTGCATTATGGGATGGTTAACAATGTACAGTGAGCTCAAGCCACATAAACACACTAAAACACCACATTTTATGGTGTTTTTATGGTATTTTATTATTTTGTACAGTATGTTCGTACTAATAATTTTTCATTTTGCAATAGCGACCTGCACATAGTTCTGGTATAGAAATGTAATTATTTACAATAATTTTGCTAGCAATTAACATTATGAACATTCTATTTTAGTTTTCCCGAATTATTTTCCTTCATTTCTGTATGTTGCTTCAGGGGTAAACACAGTACAGTGGTCTCCATGGGCTCTGTGAAAACATGATAGTAGATTTAAAATATAATAATGATGATTTTTAAATATATGTATATCTATATATATATATATATATATCCTGGTTTATAGTTAAAGATATGTTTCCTATGTTCTCAGCCAGAAGAAGCTTATTCAGGCAAACAGTTAACATTTTTTGCCAAATAAATAAAAACAAAAATCATATTGAAATCGGCAGTGCTGTCTGTTATAAGCCAAACCTTCAACTTGAATGTTGTTACTGAAGCTTGATGCTGACTGTGTGTTTGCTCTCTCTTTCAGGTAAAGTCCTGCCTGGTGTGGACGCACTGAGCAGCGCGTAAACTTCCCATCAGCCGCTGGTTTGCTTGAATGTGGGTAGAAGTGTGTGTGTGCGAGAGGTGGGTAGCTACTCATGTTTACTCTTGAAACCTTAAAACAAACAAGTCTGCTTTAACAGCCGTTAAATCTTCTATTCAGTCTGTTTTTCACAGAGATTAATTTCCTGTCTGCGCTGTCCGTAACAAGTTCTGCCTTACTCCAACATGCTGAGGAAACTCTTTAAGTCAAACTGCTGGAAATGACGATCATTTGGTTAAACGGCTTGTTAAGGTGGAGTTTGTTTTTTGCTCGGATGATACATTTTCTTGTCGACCTGCTGAGTAAACAGCTGAAACACATCAGATACGGTGTTACTGTCACCTGAATCTGGGTTAATCTGGCTGTTCCCCTCTTAAACACTGGCTCTTGTGTGAATGTTTCTGTTTGTGCTGCGTCACTTTTACATAACCACCCTGGGAAACGTCACTGCACCACCCTCAGTGTGTGTATACATACAGTATATATATATAAAGGAACGGTTTATGTGGTGTGTGTGTGTGTGTGTGTGAGTGTAGACGTTATGTCTTTAAATCATGTCTTTGGTTTCTGAGCGGCTTCAGACGGGGACGTGGTGTCAGCTGATCCGATCAGATTAATAAAACCTTCTCTGTGTTAAAACTCACTGTCACTGTTTCCTCATTTCAAGTAATCGGACGTAAACACAAGATACATAATGTCATAACAGGTTATTGATAAAGAGGCACTGGGGGGCAGAGAGAGAGCAGCACAAGGATAAAACAAACAGAAATGTCACGTTTCTATCCACTCTTCTTCTTGTTGAGCCCTTTTCTTCTGCAATGATGCAATGAATTGTTTTACAGTATTGGATAAAAACAACCATTCATTAGTTTTTAAGGGATTTGGTTGAAAGCGTGCACCATGGGGGCCTTTTCCTGCATGTCTCCCCCTTTCACCCTGTATCTCTCTCCACTATCAATAAAGCCACGGTGAAAGGTAACTGAAATATATTTCACAAAGTATCTACAGTGAGTTTAGTTGTTATGTTGACTGTGGCGCCCCCGTGTGGACAAAAAAAATAGTTTCTATGAACACCAGCACCTTGTGTAGTAAAATCTTGATTTGTTTTTAAAACAGGTCAAAAAGGGACGCAAGTTATTTCAATACTAGTTTTATTCTTTAAACACGACTGTTTAAAGAATGCATTATCAGTCAGGAGGTAATGTATCTTTTTGTGCCTTTTAAGGTAAAAAACTAATAGAACTTGGTTTTAGCCACCAAGAAAAGTCGTATATTGATGTTAAATCACGTCTAGCAACGTTTTTCTCCTCGCTGATGGTCTCGTTTGCTTATGCTGGATCTTTCATAACAAATTAAAAACTCCTTGATGCTGCTTTAATACTCAACATTCAAAACCAATTACTCAGCATTTTCCATTTTGACCCTTTGAGGCACCCAAAACATTCAAAAATACCAAGAAAAACAGGAGTATATATATTTTTTGTGTATATTTACTGTGTTATGTATGTATTTTTTTCATCACTAGATGGCAGCATCAGTTTTCACATGCAGAGCATTTTATTCACAGCACAAACAACAGACAGCTCAGGGTGCAGGTTGATGTTTTGTTGTGGCGTCCACATCAGCTGCAGTCAGCCGCTTTCATTCATTCACATAGTCCGGCTCATCTGTTACAGAGGAAGGTGGAGGAATAATTAATATTTAAAGACAGTTAATACAATTGTTCCCACTGTTGATATGATGAACACATCAGTGCAGCGATAATTAGTCAGTGTATTACCCATAATACCCTCAGTTTAGAGAAGGTTTAGGTACGTAATATGCTGAGTATGGATGAGTACCTCATACAGCCACACTTAAAAAACACAAACTATCTCTTTGAGTAAGAGAGTCATATAAAATATACTTTTTTTCTGATTATACTTAATGAGTAAATATTATTTAAGGGACTCACTGTCTTCTTGCTCCTTCACAACTTGGTCCAGAAACGCAGAGTTCTCGTAGTCGTCGTCATCTGTTTGGTAAAACAGCAGTTTGATTAAGTGTCTTTTGTTTATATTTCAAGACTTTATATAAATATAACATTTCAGCATCAATGTTTAAATCCAGGGATTGAAATTACCGTCTTTAATTGGCAACGTCGTGATGATGTTACCATAGACAGATGGATTCTGATCAGCGTCTATAAGGGTTAGGGTTATGGTTAGGGTCAGCGTCATATAAGTGCATGTAACATTAAAACAAGTGATGAGTCCAGTCAGTTTCCAGTTCATCTAAACATATTTAAATGTATTTTATCTTATATTTTGTATTTTAAAATGTAAATGTTCACCATTTAAATCTCCTTCAGTCCATTTCTCATTTTCATACACTGTCATTGGGAGGGGATCTCTGTAAAACAGTTCAGACATGTCTTAACTGTTTTTATTCTGTGTGCAAAAACATATGCAGTATATATATTTTTATATACATTTATGGGGTCACTTTATTGCATCAAGAAAAAATGATTCTGGTCTCAGTCTTAAATTCTAATTGCTATTAAAGTTGTTATTATTTTGTCAGAGAAAATCCCAGTAATTCTCACTTGTAGACCATAAAAGAGAGAAAATAAAAAATGTTAAAATGTAGTAATACTACTGTGTAAAAACACTCTGAAATACTTACACATACATTTGTTCCTGACATCCTGTCTGAGCTGCAGAAACAGTAAATTCAAGTTTGTAGTAAACTACAGACACTTAAATGAATAATAATGGGTTTGCTGTGTGTTATGTGTGAACTTACCTTCTATCACGTTTATATAGTCTGACTGGTCATCGTTTGCATCTGTAATACATGGCGATTATAATTTAAACAGATTAATAGCTGCCAAAATAAATAAACTTAAACTGAATCCATTAATAAATGAATATGCCATAAAATGAACCAAACAATAGTGAAATAATGTGGGCTTTAATTAAATGGTTAAATGTGATATAAATTATTTCATTTAAATTTGTATTTACCTTTTTATTAACCTTTTATTTCACCTATTTAATGTATTTAAAAAAAAAATAGAATACATAAAAAGGGGAAAACTCAAAAATACAACAATCTTACCTGCTGGAAATTCCACAAATTCCTCAAGAGTTTCACTGTAAAACAAATAAATTAGTGGCTTCTTTTTGCGTGGATATATGTTATATTTTCAGTCTCGCCACACAGAAGCAGCACATCAGTAACCGCTAAAAGTGTTTGACATGAAATGAGAATAACTGATGTGTGTCTGAGTTTACGTACGCTGTGGTTGAAGTGATCTGATTGGCTCTGGTCACTGAAAAATAATACATTTGGAAGGTTAGTTAAAAAGAGAAGAAGGAGGAAGAAGATTTCTGATCCTCTACTCAAGTAAAAGTAATAATACCACTTTGACAAAAAAGTCAAAACCTCACTGAAGTAAAAGTAACAGGATAAAAGTAAAGTGCAGTGAGTGAGTAAATGAATGTAGTTACAATTCACCACTGATAAATGTGCTGATACAAAGTTAATAAAAAAAAAAAAAGAAATTACCTGTTTTTGATTGTGTCACAGCAAACTTACTCCCCCCACGTTGGCTGTCAGGAAATAAATTACAAACATATTGAAATATATTAAATATAACAGCAAAACATTTAAAGATTTAAACTGTGTTGACAGATTGGGGTTTCATAGCGTGTTCACAAAGGGTGAAAGGTGAGATTTGATGGCAAGATCACATTTGTGTCAATTTATATTCGGCGCACAGGACATGCGGGTGTGAAAAACAACATCACTGTAAGTGTTGGGGAAGTTACACTGAAAGCACCAATTACTTCACATTAGAAGAAGTTGAACTGCAGTAAAGCAAACCTAAGTAAATAAACTAAATTAAATCCTGATCGGCTTTTGCGACAGAGTTGTGTAAAATCTTTTAACTTGCAATTATCTGATTTCATGTCAGGGAGCATGCTCACTACATGTGACCCGACTGGTTTAAAAGGTCGTAATCTACACAAAGTCTATTGTGAATAAACATTGGAGTGTTTTAGTTTGTGGTAAGTGGAATGTAATGATTCTTAAAATATATTTAATGAAGATACTTGTTACTCTCTGATTGATACTATAAAGATTTAAAAACATTTGTCTACAGATCTCAGATATTTATGGAAAATGTATATATATAGGTTGTTATAGAGGTGATTTTTTTTTTACAGTTTCGGTAATTAACAGTTTAAATTCTTTCCTGAAAAAAACAATATAAAAACCATTTAAAGTTAAGCGTAAAAAATACTCACAACGTCTGCAGGTCGTATATTTGATGCTCCTCGTGAATGATCTCTGCAGGACACATAAAGCAGCATGTGACACTTAACACTTTGAACTGTTGCCTGCTTATGAAGACATGCGAGCCTGCAGTTATGTCTGATGTTAAATGTGACCTTAACCGAAGCAAAAACAGCTGAAGTTTGAAACTGAGAAACATTTGTGGCTGTCCTCCTGCAGCGCCTCGGGGCCTCAGTGTTTCCATCCACCTACTGCATGTTCTGTTTGACTTTAAAATACAAACACCGCAGTGGAAATGCTGAAAATAAAACGTATAAAGACTCTACCAAAGGTTGCTACACTGTGGAGTAAAAAAGTAAAACCCTGACTCCAAAAAAAGTTCAGTCAGGATTTGATCATTTACTAATTTTTTTTACTTTGGATGCCGTGACCCTCGACCCCGCAGGCGGCACTGCATGAAAAACCAACATGACTATGAAGGACATGTGGGCTCGGAAACACAGTAAACACAGTTTGTCGATGCATCCACAAAAGCAACTTAAGACTCTACCATGCAAACAGGAAGTCAAACATCAACAACATCAAGGACTTCTCTGCACCCTGAGCTCATCTGAGATGGACTGACGCAGAGTGGAAAAGTCTTCTTCAGTCTGACGAGTCCACATTTCAAATTGTTTTTGGAAATCACGTTCATTGGAAAAGGACTGCCCAGACTGTTACCAACACAAAGATTATAATCCAGCATCTGTGATGTTATGGGGTAACTACCACTGTGGGTCATTTCTATCTGTGAAGGCATCATCGTTGAAGGTTTTGGAGCTTTTTTCTGGGACGTCCCTGATCATTTCAGCAAGACAACACCAACACCATCTTCATGTGTTACAGTAACATGGCCTGCAGTCCAGACCGCTCTACCATTTGATTTTTTGTGCCACATTATGAAGTGCGAAACACAACAACAGAGACCCCCGGAGAATCTCATTTCTCTTTATAACTTCAACAGTTAGTGTGTTCAGTTCCTCAACACTTATGTACTGTCGAAAGAAAAAGTGATCCAAGGCACTAAACATGCCCCTGACACGACCTTTTTTGGAGCGCGCTGCAGTCATCAAAATCAGTGATTATTTACAATAAACAGAAAACTGGAAATACTCAAGTAAAGTACAAGTATGTCTTACTTGTATTGAACTTGGTGCTGCTCTGACTCTGTTTGCTGGCAGTGACCTGAAGGCAGCACACACCCCACACACACTGCTGATAAACAGAGGACCTACTTACTGGAGCCCAAAATAAAAACTAAAAAAAAAGAGCTGTAGAAAAAGTTTAGTGTGAGAAGTTGCCTCCGCAAAATGTGCCTGTGAATAAAGTTGAAACAGCCCACATTTGACTCAGACTCAGATTGTCTCCAGATTACACACAGTCGCACTGGGAGGGAAATGCACTTACTGTTTTTCCTTTTGCATCGCAGGCAGAGAACAGACAGCAGACTCAGCGACAGCACTGACACCACAGTCAGGACAGCAGCCAGCAGGCTGGGGTTTCCCATCATACCTACAGGGCACACACACACACACACACAGAGAGAGATACACAGCCCTGATGTGACTTCTGTGCTTCAAAGTGGACTGACAGTAGTTTTCTCTGTCATGGTTGAAGTACCTACTTTTTTCCGGGTAACAAGACATAGCGGCCCACAGGATGTGGTTGGCCAAAACAAAACTGAAACCTTTGTTTTCCATTTCTATGTGACACTTACACCGAGAGTGCAAGTACAGTAGACTCAGTGGCCGGTAAAGACCATTTTTAATGCAGAGAGAGTGATTTTAGGGGCACCAAATGTTTCTAACCGCTTGGATTTGCTTGCATTTGTCAGTTTGTTGTTGTATCACAAAACATTTTTTTGTCATTTTTCAGTTATTGGATGAAGCACTTCTGTTCCCCAGAGGAACTGTCATTGATTTAAGAAGCATCACTGGTGGAAAGTAACTAAGTACATGTAATCAAATCCACATTTAAAGGTGTTTTCAGCAGTTTCCAGATAGTTAGTCTGTCCACATCTCTCATACTACCGGATCAATCCACCTTTGAACAATTATAACTGTATGCAGGACCTTTTGTGGTTTTCAGTTTAACAACATGTACTTTTGTTGATTGTTTTATATCGTCACTGACTGCTGACTCCTCACCTCCAGTGATCATCTAAACTTAAAACAAGTCTTTCCTCCTCTGTTTCAGGCCACATTTAGGCCTTTGCGGTGTGTGTGTACTGCTGTTTGTTGGCCTGCAAGTTTGACCAGGATCACATTTGTATTTTTCATGTTACTCACAAACGACACGCCACTGTGCACAAAGCTGCCATTAACATTTAACCTTCTGTCATCAACCATGGCCTGAAATAACCACTACTGCCAGCAATACTAAAAGGTCATAGGTCATTGAAAGCATTCATTAATATAATATTTATAGTGTCATAAAGCAGCGAGGAACCATTGTAAATGAGAGGCTAGACACCAAAGAAATATAATAATAATAATAATAATAATAATAATAATAATAATAATGGCGTCAGGCCGTTTACTTTCATTAGCTGTGTGATGAATGTTTTTTTTTTAATTCTTAATGTAAATAATTCATATAATAAATGATGTATATATATATATAAGCTACACATTTTTACAATTGAAGAATATAAATAGTTTTGGACAGACACCAATGGTTGTGTAGAGAAGAAAAGTTTTCATTTCATATAATTTTTTGGTCACAACCGCTGCAGATGGCCTGAGGAGGCTCCCCCCGGGGCGGCCGGGTGCTTTTTTTCTGACTTCTGATCGTTCAGAGTTATGCAATGCAGGAGAATTTCAACACTTGGGGTAGATCTGCTGAGTGACCTTTTTTGTCAACCTAACCACATAGTTTCAGCACCTAAACTAACCAACTGAGTAAGAAACCCAATGAAAGCGGTGATGCAAGATGAGGAATTCAATATCAAGCATCACACTAATGGACAGTGATGAGGGCTCTACTGAGGCTTGTTAGTAATTGAGCATTTTCACAGTAGAGTATGAATACTTTTAGTAAATTAAAGGATCTGAAACCTTCCACCGCTGTGTCCCTCAACAAAAGAACACAGTAAAATATTTCAGGTAGAAGTGATTTCTATCTATATCTTCTGTATAAATATATCTGCAGGGTTAGGTTTCACATGTTTTATTAACTGGTCCAGTTTAAATTAGGACAACGTAAGATGAACTTCACCTCAGACATGTTTCTATATGATAGCTGTTAACCTCAAACAATGTCTCACCTACCGCAGTTCTTCTCAAGTAAGCCGGCTGTCAGCAGGTTTTTTTAAAGTGTAAATCATCCCAAAATACATTGCAATCAAAAGATAGACACATAAGAGACAGAAGAAGAAAGATATTGACCCGTACATCTCTGATCATTGATGTGAAATATTTTATATTAATGTCACTGACACAGATTTATAGAAAAAAAATGTTAAAGTGGAAATTAATCTTCACAGATTGTTCTAAATTACAGCAAATCAAAAAATAAAAGCCAGGTCACACCTTCTTTTAAAGCCATCACTGTTTCACTGTGGTCACATTTAGGGGCAATGGTTTCCACCCTTAATCAGACGTGCACTAATGAAAACAAGAACTATGAGTACTATTCCTGGTCAAACATTTTTCAGATATTATCAGACATCAACTGGTGCTAATATGACAATTAAAGTTACTCAACAGAAGATTTCTCATATGATATGTTTGCTGTGTTTTACCGTTAGCGGTCTGGTTGCCTTCATTCTTCAAACAGAAGCAGCCGAACAAGCTGTGCTTCCTCTTTCAACACCTCGCCACATCCGTCACGCTTGAGACAAAGAAGACACTCATCTACAATCTCTATGTGGTTTACAGGGTGGACACAAACACTCTGGTTCAGCTGCATGAACTGTTTATGGTATTTCAATTTTATTTAATTCAAACTGATGAGTGACACACCAAAAATGCCCCTCCTCATTTATTATTAGTAGTTTTTGTATTTTTTTTATTGGGTTTACACACCTTGTTCACATTATAAAGCTGTATGAAAACATCTGCATCACACCCACTAAACTTCCATATGGCCAACACATGAAGAGTGGAAAATAAATAAATACATAGATTAACAATATCTCAAATACTATCTATAGCATTTTCACATTATACAGCAGTAGCATTATGCCAACAAAATTGCAAATATGAATGAATGAATACATGCAAAAATAAATTAATGAAAAATTAAAGATATAAACTAAAGTGAAAATGAAATGGGAACATAAATAATGTAAATTACTACAAAGGTAAAATGATCAGAAATAAAGAAGAAATGATCAATTTATCACACATTTCATCAATGTATTAATGTCTATATTTATTTGTAATATCGTTTTTTGGTAAATGTAATGGCATTTATTTATTTATTATTATTTTATCAATTTATTTACCAAGTCCTTTATTTATTTAATTTGGCAGCTCCTCCATACAGAAACACACAAATTCAGAAAATTACCTATTTAAAGTTTTTATCTGAATCTCAGCATGCTTATCAGCGCTCCTTGGCGTGATGACGTTGTGGTACGTCACCGACACGTATGAGCGAATGGGACGTCACGGGCCCAGTGTGAACTGCTGCTAACCCAAAACACTTTGGATTAAATATTTACCTTGTAGTTTTTTATCTTTTACTATTGAAGGCGGAATTCCTCTGCTTCCGCTCTCGCCCTGCAGGCGTGGGTGTGTTCCTGCAACTGCTCGCGCCCCACCCTCTGTTGTGTTTTTTTTCTTATTATTATTATTGACAGTCGCGCGTTGTGGTTGTGGCTCGTGCTGCCGTCGTCTACTGATTCCGGTGCCGCCGCCCGACAGTTGGCTCGCCGCGCGCTCGCATGCAGCAGAATGGCTCGAGCGGTTCCAACGGTTCTGACGGCTGCGGCGGCGCGAGGGACCGGCAGGCTCTGTCCTTCAGCCCGCTGCCCGCAGCCACGACACGGGTGAGGCGCTTCATCCAGGAGAGACGGACGCTGCCACTTCCCAGAGTGATGGTGGTATTCTCGGCCGCAGGGGACACCGAGAAACCGGCTGGCGATGCCATGATGGCCAGCTCGGACTCCACGGCGGAGGACGAGTTCCGAAAGCCTGCCTCCCCGGCACCGAGCTTCGCCCTCAGCAAGCCGCTCCGCTCTGCTCTAAACACACCGGAGCAGGAGGTAGGCCAGGCCGCTGTACCGGACGGTTTTAACGGGGACACATCACATTAAATCAGTACACTAACCTCTCTGATATGATATGTAGCTTCAAGAAGTATTCAGATCTTTTACTTCAGTAAAAGTAGTAATACCGAGTGGTGATAGAAAAAGTATTTAAACATTTTACTTATTAAAAGCAGTAATACCCAGTTGTGGAAGAAGTATTCTGACTTTTTATGCTTTTTCCTTAAGTAAAAGTAGTAATGACCAGTTGTGGAAGAAGTACTCATATCTAATACTAAAGTAAATACTAATAATACCAAGTGGTGATAGAAAAAGTACTTAAACCTTTTACTTAATTAAAAGCAGCAATACACAGTTGTTGTCGACTACTCAGACTGTATACTAAAGAAAAAGTGGTAATACCTTGGTCTAGAAAAACTAATAATCACAAGTAAGTAAGTCCAAACATTTTAGTATTAAGTGAAATATTATAATTATAGATATTATAAGCAAAATATACTTCCAAGTATCAAAACCAAAAGTACTCATTGTGCAAAACTGCTCCTTTCAAGGTGTTAGAATGATATATTTTCTATAATGTGTTTTTATTATTATCAAAGAGACATCATAGTATATTAATGTTGTAATGTGCCAATTTTAGATACTTTTTAAATACTTTATACTTTAAGTATGTTTTGTGTTTCTTTATGCTAAAAGTAATGGTCTGGACCATTTTGCATAATGACTTACTTTTGATACTCTACAACACTTAAACTTTTCTTCACTATGGTATTACTACTTTCACTCACTTTAAAAATATATGAGTACTTCCTCTAAGTCTGCTGCATATGTCTATTTTTACAGGGGTCAGAGGTCAGCTAAGACTTCACAGACCCTGTCATGATTGGCTGGCAGTTGTGTCACATGATTTGTGTTAATGAGGGGGCAGGGGATATGGATGTAAACATGGCCTCAGCACAATAATCCTCTTATTTTTGTCAGTGAAGTCAAAGACAGGCTATTCACAGCTCTTTTATTAATCCACAGAGGTGTTAAATTAGCATTTTCTATTAAATTAAACTTGGTCTGGTCTGAATGCAGTCCATAAAACAACATGAAAGAAAACAGCATTCTACTTTTCACCTAGTGTGTCCATCTTTTGCATATATGGCAGCTAGGGGCCCGTATGTAGTTTATATATAGTATTAGTGGTAGCTGAGTATCAGTAGTGGTTACATCGTTTATTTCCTGTTCAAGTCCTTCAAATTTGAGCATTTAGACATTTTAGTCCTTAGGTATTTTTATTTTTTGTTAATTTTGAGAAAGGTCACATGTCATTGCTAAAATAAGCTAGCAAAGCTAGTTATCTCAGCTGAAGGAAGCTATCAAACAAGAGAGTGACACAAAATCCCTAACTCTGACTGTTAACGGCTTTATTCTAAAATAAGGTGAATACATTGATTTAATTTACACTTTATGCCTTCTTGTTGTACTTCCAAGGAGTACATGTTTAATTGAATAAGCAGCCAAAAATTGCGTTATGGCTCAAGTAGCACGTTCGTTTTTTTAATCAAGTCAACATTTGTATGTGTGTAAGAAATATTACAGTCTCACTTTTATTTCCATATTTGCCTAGTTTCCAGAGGTCATCTCTCTGAACGTTGGAGGAACATACTTCACCACTCGCCTGTCCACACTGCGGCGATACGAGGACACCATGTTGGCCGCCATGTTCAGCGGGCGTCACTACATCCCTCGTGATGCTGAGGGGCGTTACTTTATCGATCGGGATGGAACCTATTTTGGGTGAGTTGCACTGTGTGAACTAATTTAGACCAAGGAGCTGAAATACCAAATATAAACAGTAGATTATGCTATTGATTCAATTGACATGCATTACTGCAGAGATAACTGTCTGAGAGGACTGCTGCTCAGAGTGATCATGATCTGTGGCTATATTTGTGCTGTGTGTGCTGGGAGATCTGGTGAGCCGCAGGTTTGATATGTTCGTAGTCTAATGAAATACCAAAATAACCACGCAATAGCAGGGAAATGTTCTTACACATATTTTCCTTACAAAACAGAACAATACAGTCACACATCTTCTGAATCATATACAACACACATTATTCAAACTCAACAGAAACAAAAGAAAAACTCCATCAGTCACTTACTTTTGTTTGGTCAAAATGAAACCATAATTCATCAATTGTGATGTAAAAATATGCTGCTGGAGGCTTTTGAGCTACAGCAAAATACTGTCATTGAAAAAGAGTTTCAGTTATCAGCTCCACCTACTATGGACTGACAAATCACAGTTTAAACCTGTTCAACCTGACCACTGAGTAGAAAGCAGAGAGTCCAAACAAAAACAGACAAACTCAATATTATAGAGGACATCGGCTAAGTGGAAGCTTGGCATTAATAATACATTTGGTGTCTAATGTATACAGTTTTTTTTACTTCTGTTAAAATAGCCATTATTGAAGAGAAGAATAAAAATATAAATAAAACAGCTGATTGCCAAGTTTCCAATGGTAGTGTCCAAACTCACACTGATTTAATATGGTTGTTGTTTACTTTTCTACTGAGCCTTTGACTGGTTTAATATGGTTGTTATTCATTAGTCTGATGAAGCGGTTGGCATATGTCAGAAACACTTGGGAGAGGAGGGTGAAGTGAGAGAGTAAGAAGCGTTTAAACTGAGAGATAGTGAAGCATGAGAAAAGTTCACGCTGCAGTCTGAAAGAGGTTTGAAAGCGGCTGATGACAGCTCATTATATTCTGACGGGTATCTGTGAGTCTCTCTGGCTTCTGTCAGTGCAGTAAACTGATTAACATATCTATTTCTGTGCTTATTTGCTGACATGTTTGCCTGTACTGATAAGACTTGGTCGATGTGTCTGGACGCTGTAGATACACGTGGTGTCGTTTACATTGTAAAGAGTGCAAAGTGCGACAAAGCAGCTGCTGCATTACACATTTCCGTGTAGTTTAAATGTTGCAGCATTATTTATTTCAGTTTTTTTATGTGTGTGTGTGTGTTTTTGTTTTAAAAGTACTTGGTCATAAAATTTTAATTTGACGTGATGGAAAGTGTAAGTTATTTTCAACTAATGCTCATCCGGTGCCTGACCATTAGGAGGTGCAGGCCTGTTTGGATCAGGCTAATCGTTTGGTTTTAAAGGCTCCTTGGTTGTCTCCCTGAAGTGCTGTTTGTAGCGTTGTCAAGACTCCCTCATCCAATCAACTGCACACTACACCTGCCACCTGATTGGATGAACAGTTCTTGAGATATGCAAAGGACAGTTAAACTGTATGTACATAGATGGAGATTCTTTAGTTTCTAATGAGATGTTTCTGCTTCAGTGCCACCAATTGACCAGCAGGCATCAAAAAATATTTTCATTATCATTTGAGCATCATATCTAAGCATATTTACCAAATATAGTTGCAATAGCACAGACTGTTCCAGAAGTATGTCATTTTTTGTATTTGAGAGATGTTCTGGACTGCATTTGGTAACAATCGCTCCAAATTTGTGAAAAAAAGGTTTTGGACACAATATAAAAAAGCAAAAAATCTATCAAAATACAAATGAGCATGGCTTATATTAATAGATTTGTCTAGACTAGAAATTACATGGCAACTTGTTAAGTGCATTGTTATAGTGCCACAGTCTGGCTAAACAGCACCATATTCAATACTACACTTCCTTCGGTCTTCAGCAATATGTCCACTAAGTGTGAAGTAGATTGGATGAACTTTTTTTTTTATATGCGAAGGACACACACACACAGATCCCTTGCTTTATACATAGATTAATCCTGAGGGGGACATGCATGTGTGAAATTTTATACTGCAGCAATCCATCCCATAATTATTGTGATATTCCACCTAAAACCACATATGTGAAGCTCACGGTGGCGCTAGAGGAGAAGCCAGAGGATTACTAGAGTCAGTAGGTGTCTTCGTCTGGGGAACATGAACGTCTGTACACAATTTCATAAGATATTAACAGTAAGTCTGGACCAACGTGGGCTGCTAGCGCTGCTAAAAAGCAAAAGCAAATAGCTTTAAATATGAATGTGATCACAAGCTGAGTCAAGATGTATGACTTATGTAAGAAGTGGGTTGGGGTCAGGTCAGTTCTGTGTGAATGTGTCTGTGTGAGGGGGTGTGCATGAAAGATTTAAAAAGGAGAAACTGGCAGAATGAGACAAAGGAAAGACATGTAACTATATAAAGTAATAAAACCCAGACACTTCAGAAGGAGCCTTTGCATTTGGGACATTAACACGGGCGTTTTCAGCCAACCCTATTGTTTTTCTGTAAAATAAATCTTCTTACAAGGTGCCGTTGTGTTGTACACTGCAGCAGCTTTTTTTTTCCCCTTTTTGAGTTTTCTGTATTTTTCTGCATTCATTTTATCCTCCACTGTATGCTCACAAGCCCTCCAGGTTCTGCTGCAGAGAAGCAGAAAATCTACTTTATTGGTCAAGTGTGTTGATACACACTAGGATTTTGAGTAGGAGTGTCACGATTCTCCAAATCCACGATACGATTAGACTTTTTAGGTCACGAATCAGTTAGGCCTGGTACTAGCTCTGCGACGATAACTGCATCAGCGCAACAATGTGCTCACATGACATGACAGTGGGGATGAAGTCATCACCTCAGTTTTTTTTGTGTGTGGTCAGTCTGCTGTTATTCCAATGCGCAATGCGTTTTTTTTGCTTTCATACACATGCACAATCAGGAACACAGCCTCTGGATTTATAATTATAAGATACCGTGACAGGGTTGGTTTCAATGGATTCCTTAGATCTTCTATTGTCATATGGTACCATATCTCATCTGTACAGTGGGTTATCAGTCAGGACCTTAAAGTAGGGGTTAAAATAGGTCATGAAGGAATGTGGTTTTGTGTGGATTTGTGCCATTGACACCTGTTTCCATTTCAAGGGACATCCTGAACTTCCTGCGAGAAGGAGAGCTTCCTCACAGGGGCAGAGTGCGAGCGGTGCACAGAGAGGCTCAGTACTACTCCATCGGCCCGCTGCTGGACAGCCTGGAGGACACTCAGCCTCTCACAGGGGAGAAGGTTCGGCAGGCGTTCCTCGATCTGATGCCCTACTACAAAGGTATTTGGAGTCCGTCTCTGATGCAATTTGCTGCATGAGCTGTGAGTGACTGGATTAGAATCACAGGTTGATTTACGTACAATGAAACATACTTTAATGATCAGCTCAAACTATCAATAAGATGATATAATATTTACAAGTGGCATTAACAAATGCAACTATTTTTCAGACAATCTGGAGCGCATTGTGGAGATTGCCAAACTGCGGGCCATGCAGAAAAAGGCCCGGTTTGCCAAGTTGAAGATCTGCGTATACAAGGAGGAGATGCCCATCACGCCGTACGAGCGTCCTCTTTTTAACTCTCTGCGGTTTGAGCGCTCTGACAGTGAGGCCAAGCTGTTCGAGCATCACTGCGAGGTGGACGTTTCCTTCGGGCCCTGGGAGGCGGTTGCAGACGTTTATGACCTGCTGCACTGCATCGTCAGTGACCTGGCCGAGCGCGGCATCACCGCCGAGCAACAGTGCATCGGCGTCTGCGACAAGCACCTTATCAACCATTACTACTGCAAGAGGCCCATCTACGAGTTTAAGATCACATGGTGGTGAGGCAGGAAGGAGGCCGTCAGGGCCGATGGGACCAAAAAGCAAACCGAGGGATGTTCCATTTTTACTATAACTCGGCCGATATTGGTTTTTGTATTGAAGCTGCCAATATTTTGTGCTGATGTCTTAAAGTGTGACCCTTTAAATCATGCCTCAGCATATAAGTATTCTCTGTTTCCCAAAAATATTTTATTTGTTTTCTTATCAGACAAATAACACTCCAAGTACTTTCCAAGTAACAGCTTAAACAAAAACAGAACAACTTATATGAAGGAGAATTTATTACAGGACTGTTATCTAAGTGTACCTAATAAACTGGTTAGTGAGTGTAAGTATACACCCAACGGTTATGAAGAAGAGGTGAAACAGGGTTGAAACTATCATTCAGAGAGGAAAAAACACTGCTGTTCATTCTGCCTTTTAGTTACTAATTAAAGGTCTATTCTTAAAGGAACAGTTCACTCTAAAAACAATATAAATTGAATTAGGGCTGACACCTTCTGGTCCGTTAGTTGGTTGTTTTGTTATTCTCCAGCCAAATTCTCATTTGTCGGACAATTGTGTTACTTTCATAAGGCCAAAGCATTTTTTTCCATTGCTGAAAATACAAGCATTTTTGGATTGTCCTATGCATAACCCTTAACAGGCCCCAGTTGCTTGATGCAAACAGATCTTTGTGTGTCAGAATAAGGAGATACCTAAAACATGCAGGGCAGTAAGTGTCCAGGAGCAGGGCTGGTGACCACCAAAACTGTTTCTGGGTCCATCGAGGGTGGTGAGTACGATATAAAATACATTATATTGTTTTTGGGTGAACTGTTACTATTTAAAGGTCTATCCTAAGTTAAGATATTTCAGGTGTGTTTCAAACCGCCGTATACAAAAACACAGTTTTTAAAGGGCAACAATTCAGGAATAAGCACGCCATAGAAATCGTAGCTTAGGTTTAACGGTTATGAAAAGCGTAAAGTTATGTAACAGCTGTTACGGCAAAACCAGTTAATCCTCACGTACCTTGTCACAAATAGATGTCAGCTCAAGTTGAGAGTAGTGGAAACTGATGGAAACGGCATTCAGAACGTTCTTTTACATACGTTAACCACATTATTTGAAACTTTGACCACGTTTACTATGAATGCCCGACACTAATATTATATTCATATGAAGGAATATATGGAAAATCATAGTAGGTCCCCTTGAAACGTGCTGCATATTTTGCCTATGCACACAACTTTTAAGGTAAAAGTTAGGACCTGGCATTTCCTCCTTAAGACCCGAACAGTGTCTTTTGTAAAGGCTTCAAATGTGTTTTTTTTCTTCAACATGCATGTGTAACTACAGAGACTGTTTGTAGGAGGACTGTGGCTAAACATATGCAGTTGTAGACACACCGACGAAGGATTGAAGCTGCAAAAATGTGCAAAAAAATCACTAGTCTGCGATGATTGTTGCATCAGAACTTGGTGACATGACCGTGTATCTCATTGCAATGCCAGTTCTGCCCATTGTTCAGTAATATCCGTTTTATTATTGACCACATGCATTTTTTCATCTAACTGTAGCTTTGCAGTAACATAGACTGATATATGATTGAGTTCTCACCACATTTTCAGAACAAAGAAACGACGTCGTAGTAAATATTGAATATTGTAAGTAAGTCTGAAGTAAAATCTGTATTTTTAGGACATAAGTTTTGTTTCGGGATGCAGATTAACTGTGAGCTTGTTCGTTTTGGATAAACAGAGTATATTTTAATTATGCAACCTCCTGAGGAGCGTGTTTTTAATGATGTGAGAAAGGTTTGGGTGGTATCCATTTAGTCAGTCTTCACATTTTACGTAAACTCACGGGATTGAAGGTAGCTGAAGTTGTTGCACATTATTGCAAAATTTGCAGATGACATACAGTTGTTTACACATTGTCTTGTTTTTTTACACATTCGAAAATGTATATTTATTATAGTCACTGTCACAGAGATAATCTCTTATTATTATCATTATTATTATTTAATGTTGACTTTCATTCCACCTTTTTCAACATTGTGACATGAAATGCACCGAATCTGCGACATGGAGAGCTAAGCTAAATGTTTCTTCTGTACTTGATAATGAAGCACTTTGTGATTCTAACCAATATATTTTAGACTTCTTTTTTTTCTTTTACCTCAAGTGAAAGTATCAGATAAACAGTAGAAAGCAACAGCGTGGATTCATTTTGCTTTTCATGCTTATTTTGTTTCTGTACTTTTAACAGATAAATGCAGGAGAGATGCAACACTGCTAATCTTGGTTTACACGGTTATGTTTGCAATGTTTTTATATTGTTATTTATCTGTTTCTGTTAGCTTCTAGGAAGCTGTAGTTCTATAGTATTATTTGAGTTTAGTTTGTTTGCGGTGAAAAACAAATGTCATTTTTATTATTTATGGTAAAAGTAAAAAAATAACCGTTAAAAGCTTTCAGTGTGTCCTTTGATTTATAAAAGAATTTGGAGCTTCACTTTGTCTTTCAGATGCTTCAACACTACAGTGAAGATATCAGTATCACATGAAGACCTAAGAAATCCACTGGTACCAAGCATGTCATGATATTTCTTTTTGTTAGAGGTCGTTATAACCCTCTGAAAGTTGGGCTACATTTTGGAAAAACTATGGCCCTTTTCTTTGCCCTTGACCCCTGATATCTGCATAATAACAGCTCTATGGGCAGCCATGAGTCTCACTTTATGCTAATCCCATACAATTTGGGACAAAAACCATGAACTTTCTTTTCTGCGGTACAAATGTCTTATTTTCACCTGTTGTATTTGAATATTTCTGCGTTCTCTAATTTGAGTTGCATAAACATAGAAAAGCTGAGACTGGTGTGGGTTAAATTAGCCCAATTTTAATAATGTGTGCTGATGTCGGACTCCATGGTAGCATTTCTTCGCAGTGAGGGCATTTTCTTAAATTTGACCTCATTGTATAAAATGTCCTGTCGCAACCTCTGTGATGTCACAATTGCATTATACATGAAAGTGCAGCTAGTCATTTCCTGGCTGCACTCATGGTGCAGAGGCTGAGAGTGCAGACGCTGCTGGAAACACTGACCAGCCAGAACGGACTCAGGAGACGGGCTGTAAAGGGATAGTTCAGGATTTGGGATATTAAGTTATAGGAAGTACTTGCTGGTTGTGTAGTGGATGCAAAGCTATTAGCTAACTTGCAGAGCTCTGGTGTCGGTACAGTGTGCAGCAATATATATTATTTTCTGATATGCACTGCTTGCTAGTAGCCTGATATGCGATCTTTAAGTATACGTTGTATCCACTCCTATCACCACACATTTCTACACCTCTCTCTTTCTCTTTCGCTCTCTCTACCTCTGTTGTTCTATGTTTCTCTCCCAGCTGAGGGGTGGAGGTGGATAGACAGAAATCCAAATCCAAAAATAAACATTTGATTTGCAATAGATGGAGCAAAATGCTGCTGAAATTACATCAACACAATGCTGATTTGTAAAAAGTCTGAATTCACGCATCATCAGGTCTGTCTGTAAGACAACAATCAAATAACTTTTAAAATGCTTGTTTTCTTAATGGAGTTTTGCTCTGTCTATGCTATGCAGGAGATCTGCACTCTACTGGGTGCACCTTTCTAGTCTAACAAATTATGCCAGAGAAATACAAATGTGCAAACCAATCCCAGTGTCCCCTAAAGTAGAGGTGCCGTATAATGGTATTAGAATAAAAGCAGTTAGTGGCCACCTCTGCCTGCTAGTAGCCTAATATATGATCTTCAATGTGTCTTAGTATATGTTTCATCCTCTCCTATCACAACACATTTCTCCCCCTCTGTTTTCCTGTTTCTCTCCCAGCTGAGGCGTGGAGGCGGATAGATGAATGGTTCAGCACTACTACGCCTGCATGCATCCAAAATTGACAGATTTTTTCTGTGACTTGATTGCAATAAATGGAGGAAAATGCTGCTGAAATAACTACAACGTGATGCTGGTGTGTACAACGTCTGAATTCATGCTTTGCCAGGTCTGTCAGTAAGATGACAAGCAAATAACTTTTAAAATGCTTGTTTTCTTAATGGAGTTTGGCTTGGTGGAGAGCTGCACTCTACTGGGTGCACTTTTCCAGTCAAAAAGCAAATAAAAGATTATGCTAGAGAAATACAAGTGTGCTAACCCCTTAAAATAGAAGTACCTCATAACAGTGTTAGAATAAAAATACTTAAACACCACCACTGCCTGCTAGGAGCCTAATATATGATCTTTAACGTGCAGTCTAAGGATACGTCGTATCCACTCCTATCATCACACATTTCTCCGCCTCTCTCTCTCCCTCCCTCTCTCCCTCCCTCTCTCTCTCTCTCCCTCAGTGTTTTTCTATGTCTCTCTCTCTCAGCTGAGGGGTGGAGGCTGACGGACCGATGCCTTTCCTGTGCTGAGGATGGAGGAAAGAGGGAATTAGTGGCTATTCTTCAGTCGGTTTTCGCAGAGAGAGAGCGAGAAAGAGAGGGGGCGACTTGATAATCACAACCTATCCACCTCAGCAGGGAACAAAACGGCTTTAAAAATGACTCGGGGAGTGAATCTGCTGCACAAGGTATGGATGCACCTTTCCTTCCTTTTCCTGGTAGCGATACTGATGAGGGCTTGTTAAATGTAATCATCTTTTAGGCTGTATGGGGGGGTGGATAGTTACATAACAGTGCGAGCCGAATCACAGATTAATTAACAATGATTAAGAAAACACGCATGTTGATGTAAATATGAACTATAGAGGGCTGGTTTTGCTTCTTCCTGTTGACATGACGGAGGGAGAGAAAAAAGAAAAACCAGCCGGTTATAGATGGAAGAAGAAAACTGGAAGGTGTTGAAGGAAAAAAAAAATGTTCCGGGCTGTAAGAGCCTGCAGGCCCGCGGCCTCACATCCCCACAGGACCACCACACACCAGCCATATACTGGTGCATAAAACTAAACAAATTAAGACATAAAAAAAAGGCACAAAATGAGGATTTAAGCTGGTGTTATTATTTTCCGGATCACCTCCGTCTCCAGTTTTGCTCTCCGCTTCCTGCACCTGATCCCAGCAGCATCCCCCATCATTTAGCCTAGCCTTTCTCTATAATAAAAACATGTTGTTATGCTTATTATATGTAACCCAAACACTGGTGATTACTCATTATCAAGCGAATTAAGCCGATCACTGTGGAGCTAGTTATCTTCTAACCAGCTAATTTAAGTTCATTAGGCTATCAAAAAAAATCTGAAAAAAGTAGGTTATAAATTATCAGTTGTAAGCTTGAAAAAGCTTCATCACCAATATTTTTTTGTTTATAATCTAAATGATGTTACACCGATGTTCACTAAAATGACCTATAACCTATTATACAAGTTCCATTAACCCATTCAGAGCCCAACTGTGTCCCAACACACACACAAAAAAATATATATTATAATGGTGGATTTCTACTCTACATGCTCTCAATCATTAAAGATTTTTGCTATTTTTTTATGTCCACTCCAATCTGAACTCAAGAATAGTAGAAAGAAAAATCAGTAGTCTTAAGAGACCTTTTTTCAACAATAAAACCCTTTTTTTTCTCTTTAATGTTTTGCTTTAAAACACAGTGCATATATAGTATCTATTATTTAAAAGCCTCCTGAGTTGGTTTTCTGTATACATAATGGAAAAGACGCATTATAAGCTGATTTTGTCATTAGAAAAACAAGAACAAATTCAGAACAGTCAGAATAAACCAAAACAGTATTTCCCTATTTAATTCCCAATTCCTTTCTAGTGACATTTAGCAGTTTTTATTTCTTTTTTAAATAGTTTTAATTACTTTTTTAAATGTATAAGTAATATACCAAATCATACTTTTTTAAAACCCACATACAAATGAAAGTATTTTTATTATCAATAGATTAAAATGTGTCTTATGCTTCCCCCTCACTTGGTTTCGAATGCGATTGAATGGGCATTATCAGCAGTAATCAGCCTTATTGATGGGGATTAGAAGGGGTCTGCAGAAGGTTGAGAAAGCCAGTTTCAGCACATTACATGCGCTGCTAAATGAGGCACCGACCTCTAGTGGCCGTAGTAGTTATTACAGCAGTGACAGAGGAAGTGACGTAGTATAAGAAATGACAGCGTCCGCAGGAGGAGGAATGTTGGGGCGGTGGACGGCTCCTTAAATACAGAACTTCATCCCAGAAGATGTAGATTCACGTTCCGAGTAAAACTAAAACTGTGGAAGAAGAAATACATTTATATCATATTTGATATAATCATTTTGATGATTTTGTAATTTTGATATGATTGGATTTAATCCAAACCATTATAATTTTTTAATACTAAACCTAACCATGTAGTTGCCTTTTCCTAAACTTAACCCTGTAGGTGCATGCACCCGTTTTATTTTGTCACTCATCTTGGCTGTCTGAAATCCCTTCCTATTCACTATATAGTGAATACGCCTTTTTGTAGTGGTGCCCGAATTCTGAATGAGCATTGCTATACATTATATATTGCACTACATATCTCCGTATTAGCTGCCCGACGGCCGACGACGAATGGGTCGCCCTTTTGTGCGACAGGCTCAGCAGCGATTAGTGTCCGAAACCGTCTTGAGTTGAGTCCACTATATAGTCCACTATCTGCTGCTCACTATATAGTGGATAGGGAGCAGGGAATGAGTGAGTGGTTTCAGACACAACCCTTGTCTGTTGTTTCAGGTCACTTTACTTCCTGTCTTTGTGTGTTTTCCGGTCTTGTGTGATCACCTGTTCCGCCCCTGATTGTGTTCCCCTGTTTCCAATCACCCAGCCCTCCCTGTGTATTCAAGGTGCTCCTCAAAGTCAAGGAACCATCCTCAAACAGGTTTTTTTTTTTTTTTTTACAATCCTCAAACAGGTGAATAAGAAGAATATTATGTCACTGCCGAAGAACGGTTCAAATGTCAAGGATCCTTAGAATTCCCAAAAGTCACACTAGTTCTTTTGCCCAAATGTTTGATTTAGTTTTTACCTTCCTCTCCACGTAGTCGGCAAATGTTTTGTTGCCATTTCAACAAAAAGCTTTGAAGCCAGAACCACATCCATGTCGTGCACTGGTTTTGAAATTTGTAGTTAAATTGAATGTTGAACCTGTCCACTTACACGATGACTCACATCTGTTCACTCACACGTCCGCTCCGTTTGTGTGTCATACCAATGATTGTAAGGAGTCTCGCCTTGTCTCAGAAGGACCCGTCCTATCAAAGAAGCATCCTGGACTTTGAGAAGCACCTTAAGTCTCTGTCTTTCCTTTTGTTTGTGCCAGTTTGTCTGGTCCGTATCCCAGTAAGCTGGTGTTTCTTACTTCTGTTTGCTGAGACCAGTAAAGACTTTTTATGTTGTTTTTGGGTTCTTTTCTCATGTTAGCTCATCAGTAGAGTTTGAAGGGACAGGTTCTAGTTCTTAAACCAGGAAGTAAGTTAGCATGTTAGCGCCCTGCCGTCTCTCCTCTCAAACTCAATGACGACTTTGAAAGGGTTTCTGGTTAGATTCCTAAAATAAGGTCTGTGGTTAACACAAGCTGAAAAGATGTTTTTGTTTTGTTTGCAACAGAAAATACATTAGTAAATACCCCAACTTGTGAATTTTAAGTTTTTATGTTTCCTTAAATAGGCAAATGTGTTGTAGTTCGCGGTAGCATAACGTTAGCTTTTTACTTCTGTAGGCTCCATTAATTTTGCTCTCTATTGGAATATAATAACTTCAAATAAAACCCATATTGCACATTTAATGTGAAAAAAACACACTTTTCCAGTTAAAGAGTCAGTTCACCTATCATCATACACACACACACACCAAAAATCTCACTTAACCCTGATAAATCTGTTTTATTCTCCTCTTTATTTGATCTTCTGTGCAATTTCAGTGAACCGATCCTATAATCACAGTGGCGGGTCCTGCCACATGCCTCATATTGGCATAACAGGGGCTCTTTTTATTTATTTTTAATAATCAGTAATCAGATGTCTCTTTAACATGAAATTTAAAGAGCTTAAGAAGTCAAGATTTTAAAATTATTTGTATGAAGTGTCCATGCTGCCTGCGCTCAGCTGCTTGTGTGTGCCTAAAAATATCACACGTCCCCATGTGGCCTCAACTGGATTTTGGATCCACATCTGGATCTAACTACCTGGTTAACAGTCAAACAGCAGAGATGGATCAGAAATTATATCTTTAACAAAATGAGCAACATGTTCACACGTCTCGTCCAGACCTACCTTTGAGTTCATTTGACACAATATGTCTGTGCACCAAAACCTGCTGCAGGCCAAACACCTTCTGTATAATCATCAGTGATCCTGCATACAGAAAACTGCAGTGATTCAGCTTCATTAGTAACTTCACTGCACCTGCTTTAGCAATCCCATTAACCCTTTAATCCCTCTTGCTGTGAGGCTTCAGTTCGAACTAACCACTGCACCACCATGCCACCGTTTTTGTGCATCTCTGCATTTTTCAACCTCTTTTTTAATTGATATTTGATGATTAATTATTAAATAATGAACTGGCTGTTTACCTTAAAGGCACAATATATAATTGTCTGCTGCTCTCAGTCAAAACATGAACAAAAGATCTGGTGATGTCGTGATTAAGCAAAGGATCATGGGAGTTGTTGTCTTCACCACTTCACTTTCATGGAGTTAAATCTTTCAACTAACATCAGTCCTATATTTATTCACTTTCAGAATTTTAACCCTTTAAATGCTGGGTTGTTTAAATAATGCCACTTTTTTATGAAAAGAAAACACAAACATTTTCTAATTATCTGTATAGTTAATGCAAAGGGAAATAATTATTTTTCACAATCTGGGATGTGTTTTAACAACAACATTGATTTGATGCATTGCATCAAACACTGCAGGGATGCATGTGCAAAAATTGTAAACAAAATAGAATCAATTAAATTCTAAATTCATCAGTTTAAACATAAAATGTATATTGTCTTTGTACAGTTTTCAAATAAATATATTTCACCAAGGATTAGAAATTTTTGGCATTGTGTTTTGTTTTAACATCAAACAACATCCCAACTAGCAAATAAAATGCAGAATTTAAAACTATTTTAATTTCTACAATAAGATAAAAATATAAAAAATATATATTAAAAATGATTAATAATTACAAGAAATGTAAATTCAACAATTATTTAAAAAAAATAGGCTGAGTGAATATCACAGGTCTGTAAAGGAACTAGTTTGTGTAAATACGTAATATTTAAAGTTTGATTATTAAATAAATGAACAAACATTAAATTCATTACTACTTACTTACTAAATTATCACATTTAATCTGAAAACTTTTTCACCAGGGAAGAGTGCCAACAAGAAAAAAAATATTTTAAATCCAAAAAGTGTCTCTAGTGATACAGGAAGGTAAAATTCTTCCTGACATTAGTAACAATTAAAACAGCTGATTATATAAACTGATTAAATTGGCTATAATAGTACCTTCACTATCAGAGCCGTCATAACAAGCGAGCCTGTATAACTGTGTTTCTTTTCACACATATCCATCTATTAGAGCTAAAAATAAAATAAAAAAACAGATGTTGTATGAATGACAGCTTTCTGCACAAAGCAGATACGAGCACATTGTTCCTCCTCGGGCCCTCTGAAACGAGATGAAACAGACAAATGTTATCCAACGCCGTGCGGCCTCATCCAGTACATTCCTGCTATATTGTGAGCACTCGGGTAGACTGAGCTGTGCGTTGCCATAGAAACCAGCGCTGCTCAAGCTCATAATATTCTCCCGTGAATGGAGAGCAGAACGGCTTCAACATAGCCATTTGTTCCAGTGGGTTAAAAAAAAACAAAAAAAAACAAAACACTGATGGTGGCTTAGGTGATGTGCATAGTAAAAGAGATGTGCCACATCAGAGAGGATCACACAACTATTATACTGTATTTCATCTGCGCTGGATTTATTTTATTAGAGTTCAAGTCCCAAAGAGGCAGAACCCGACTGAGTTGGCGCCTCTTTATTATTATCATTATTATTATTATTTGGTGTCTTGTGCCACAGTTCAAATTGCCCTGAACTGGAATGAGTCAGAAACATGAAGCGTGGTCCAATAACTGGGAATGATGTGCAAATGCTTCAAAAGAATTATGACTCCAATCAGCCAATGGGGGCGCTATAATTAACTGTCCGAAACTCACTAACAAAGACCAATATGGATCTGAGTTCAGCAAAGTTTAAT